>PNEQ01041158.1:0-14425 GCA_003012365.1 Medauroidea extradentata
TCTAGAGGACAACAATAAAACTAATTAAAAAAAAAAAAAGATAGAAGGTGGAGCCAATGAGGGTAGCTAGGTATCAAGTCAACAGACATTAACCAAGATGGTGGGTAGACCGTACACAAATAATTACGAGACACATGCTGAACAGATCCCGGATCCCGCTCCTAGGCTCCTGCAATAGAAGGAACTATACTACACTACTGCTAGGGAAATTTAAGTGTGAATAAAAAGTCTAAGAATGAATTAGGGACTTTGGAAATATAGCGTAGAAATTTTTGGTAGTGTGTTAATTATCAAACACATTATTCAAACAACACTTGTTGACATAGTGTTACAGCTTTCTGTAGCCTATATCTACTGAGAGGTTGGAGACGAAAATCGAACCCAGGGTCTCCAGAATGCGAGTTCATCGAATTAGCGTTTTTCCACGTCGCTAAGCATGACTACCAGTTGTTGGATTAAATAAGGTATTGCGACTAGCATCATTTGATGTTTTTAGTAAAAGACAGCAACAAATCTTCTTGACATCTTGAAGGGAACTTACAACCAGTGTCTAAAGTTGAAGACGTTAGTAGGTTTCCTGTATTAAAAAATAATAATAATAATTGCATAGATGCTGTTTGGTATGTGCATTCAAACTGTGAGGAATACTTCTAAAAGCAGAAAAAATAAAATTTCGTTAGTAAAAGAAGGAAGAAGTCATCATGAAACGCAAGTATAGGCGCTAGTCTTGAGTTTCTGCGTGTGCGTGAGGTGTAGTCCAGGAAAATTATGAAATAAAATGTAGGAACTAATTTCACGTAGAATGTTAATTCGTCAGAATTCACACACGATTTTGTACATGTCGACCCTGTCTTCGAAAACTTTTCTCGGTGTGATACGTTCATATTTAAGCCCTTGGTCTAAGAATATAAAGAGTTGCCCAATTATTTTTGTTACATAAAATATGTGCATTAAAGGGGCCATTAAAGGGGCCGCGTGCTTCGGCGGTCGAACAATGTGCAGAACTTGGCCCAGAAGACATTTATTCGTAAATGCATCAACGTGCGTGAGTGATGTCTGCTTAGGAGTAATACTCGAAAAAATAGTTACGTTTGTTACGTATGTGTATACCCTTTTCGGATCCTCCAGCAATCTTTACAGATTGTCTAATCGCAGCCGAAAATAACGAAAATTGACGCTATTGCTGTCCGTTTTAGGAATGAAACTCTTCGTGCGAAATTATGCAAGAAGTTATTCAGCATAACCAACGAGCCTATTTTCCTCAATATTGGAGATAATTTACTCGGTAAGTTATGTAGCTGTTATTAAAAGTGTCATTTAAAACGAAACGTAACTACGTTTATGATATTTTTACTGAATTCCTATCAAATGGTTGGAAGAGTTCTCGAAATATAACAATTTTTATTCGTATGTTATCTTACAAAATGGCGAATATTACGAAACTAAATTAATAAACACTATTAAAAAATAGCTTTTGTTTCAAGCAGACAAACAAGCTTATAAAATATACTTTAAACTAGTCATTATAACCGGAAATGTAACATAACATGTTCAATTACTTATGAATTGTTCTATTTGAAAATGTCAGATCTTGGTAAACCAGCCCTTCAGAAATCAAAGCTTGTTTGGGTAGCACTGAAAAGATTACATTTGGTTCAAATAAGTCTTAGAGCTCTCTAAATAATATACACGATATTAACTGATATTGTCTGCATTTCAAAATGGCCGACCTACAACAATAAACTGCTAAAATCACAGCTATTTTGATAAACTGTAAAATATTGGTCTCGTAGAACCCGAAATATGACATGACAAGTTTATATATGCTAATTGTTCCATCTTCCAGAATTGTTACCCGACAATATATCCTATTAAAATCAAAGTTTGGCCGATGAACGGTCAGAATACGAAATACGTAAAATATAACTTGAACGAACATTCATATAATTCTCTCTCACTAAATGGCGATCTAATTACTATTCATGCTACTTTCGACTCCTGGCAATGTCGGCAAAGATTTGTACGTGTGTGATTCGTGCCGGTAGACGATGTTGTTCAGCTGGTTTTCTCTGGGATCTCCCTTTTCCCCGACACAACATTCCGGCGTCGCTCCATACTAATCTGTGACTTCCCGCCTCCCTGCGCTGAAAACCTCACTGGTATGCGCTGAACAAAATCTCTTCACACATTCTCTGAAACAATTAGATGATCAAGTATCAAAATACAAAATTAGGTTTGACTCGGGAAGAATGGTTGTCGATATATTAAAGCGCTTAAAATTTTTTAATCGCTGCCATTTGAAAATAAGATTATTCTATTAGAAAAACACCTCTGTTTGAGTAGACACTATATAAGTTGGTACCAAGGTCAATTAAAATCTGCCTTTATGTCGTAAAGATTGGTGAGGGACCTACAGACCTACAATATACGAATTACTTACAGACGCATGATCTCATGAGCATAATTGTCCAATTAGGAACGTAGGTTTAGGGTCTCATAAGCTATGACTAGATCAGTGGCGTACGAACAGTTTTCAACTGGGGGAGGCGGGATATAAATTGGGAGGGGTAAGTATATTTTTCCCGTCTGGAAAATTTGAAATATCGAGGTTCAGTGTGTTGTATAAGAGTGTTTTATGCTCAATGAAAAGTTTAATAAAGTAATAATAAGTGTAATTATAATATTTTAATAATAATTCGTCAGATCAGTAAAGCATACACTCAGTAATTTTACTTAGCAGTGATTATTATTTTTTCCCCTTAAAATCGGGGGATATATATCCCCTGATTCCTTCCCTCCCACTTCCTACGCCTCTGGAACAGAAAAAGCGTATCACTAGGTACTTTAATTAAATATAGTGAAAGTGTCGCAAGGATGGTATCCGCACTCAGTAAGCCACAGAAATACTATTTCAGTTTAAATGTTTGTAGCCCCCATTACCTACAGTTCATTTTGTTTCTAAAACTGCTATCCCATTTGGGATATATTGCACTGAATGAATTTTACCACGAAGTGACGGTGAATATGTTTATTAGTCACTGTATAAAAATGTTTGGTAATACTTTTCTCTTATCTTCAACATAAAATACTTTGAAACTTAAACGGAAATATCATTGGAACGCAAATTTAAGACCTATTTATTGTAAGATATTGTGTATTCAGTGATTATGATCCATGGGCTGGGTCAGCTTACAACATAGTGGATACACATTCCAAATAAATGTTTTGAAAGTGTAAATATATTATAAAGAATCGTTGATAACTCTTCAGTTTACAAAACACTGCAATTATATACCACATTCAGTTTAATATTTCCAGTAAATCATGCCCAAATGCATGAAAATAAATAGGAAACAAATGTTTTAGTTAAAATGAAAAAAGATTAAATATGGCTAGATTTAGGCTTTGGACATATTCCATTGTGATTTAGAAGTCTGTCGAAGAAAACTAAAGAGAATAAAAAATATATAAATAGGCAGAGTATGCTTTAGTCAACAGGATACAGACAGAACATGAAATGTCATACATGGAATCGGATCAAATAAGCCAAGAACAAACAGATAATAAATTAAAAATAAAAAGGAAAAAAAGAAAAAGAAAAAATAAAAGAAAGAAGAAAAAACCAGATACCGCCAAGACAGGTAACCCAGATTTGAGGCCTGCTTTGGGAAACAGACCAGTAGATAAAATGTATGAACCACAATATGAAATAAAAATACAACACGATGACGAGAGGAAACAAAACACAGTCTTTTCCAGACAGAAGAATGACGTTTCGGTAACTGGAACTTTTTCCCCATCATCAGGTAGACACACACAGGGTACAGGAACACGCTTCTGACTGTTCGTGTCTGATAAAAACTACTGTGTTTTGTTTCGTGCCGTATTTTTATTTTGTTTTCTGGTTAATATATTTTATCTGATTGTCCGATTGCCATTGCAGGCCTCAAACCTGGGTTGTCTACTTTTGTAGTGTCTGGGTTTTTATTTTTTATTTTTACATTATCTGTTAACTGTTTGTCCAGTCATGCACTTCCGTTGCACAACTTTTTTAAAGATCAGAATCAAATATGGCGCCATGTGTTCCACCGCGTACATTCTAGCGTCGAGCAGTGCTGGTACACTCTAGCGGCATGTAGCGCAACTATGACCGCTACTACATTCTCTCATTCACGGCCGCAAAAAAAGGGGCGCTCCCGATTTAACATTATTACAAAAAAATATTTCAGTATATTATTAAAAAATATAGTGTCTTTTTCACAAGTCATGGAATAACATTCTGTTATAATTTCGTCGACTACCGAGTATTTTATAAAAAGTTATTAGTGGGGGACATGCAAACGTACACACAAACATATATACATACAGGCATAGACATACAGACGTACATTGAATAAATACATACATACGCGCGATCACATAAAGCCTATTTTTTCTAAAGAATGTAGGCTAAACATGGCGCAAGCGTGTACAACACGTCTTTGCCTTTATTGTTATGTCATAAAATTATCGGGTCGCCAATGAATGTGTAATAGTGGCGAGTTTTCAGTGAGAAGACTGCAAGTCAGGTCAGTGACTGGTGCCTAGAGACCAGGGTGAGGCGTCATGCGAATGTTGTGTCGTCCTTACTGCTTTGCACTTCTAGGCCTCGGGCGTGCAAAATAAGTCTTCCCAGGTGCCATTTAAATTTTTTGAGAGGTTGTAATTATTCAGCGCCATGACGCACAAAACTCCAGCTTCACCTGTGTTACAGCATGTATATTCTTACCTCCATGTGCAAGTAGCATCGAGCTTAATCTCACTCGGTTCATTGTTTTCAGCGGTGGCGACTGCAAAGCGGGCTCGCTGTCCGACTCGGCGTGCCTGCCCGACGACGATGCCGCCGCTACCACCGCCTCGCCGCGCCGCCTCGCCCAGGCGCCCCAGCAGCAGCATCAGATGACGCCGGCGCGGGACGCCGACCAGATGAGCGTCTCTTCCACCACGTCCAGCACTGGGGGTCGCGGAGACACCACCGCTGGCTTCTACATGCCCATGTCCGCGCACAGCCCTGGCTCCAACAGCAAGGTCTCGGTGAGCCAACCTTCACTATACTCTCCACCAATCTTCTACTTATGCTATATATGAGGTGGTTATATTACCTTGCTCGGGTTAGGTATCTTTGTTGAGTCAAGCGACCAGGTTTGCTCCATCACCAGAAATGTCTAAGCTGAGAAATGTAATAGTAGAAATGAAAGGATTCAGGGCATTGATATAGGGACTAAATTACAGAGTGAATGCTAGTGTTAATAGTTTGCAAATGGAAATTAACATTTTGAATGTAAATGTGGCCAAAATATGTACAAAATAAGGTGTGAGCCGGAGCCGGAGGTAAGTTCAATGAGGTAAGATTTATTGGCTAGAATTTTTGGCAGATTTTGATAAGACCATCCATGTCTAACGGAGATGAGAAGACTACAAACACAGAACTGAAGGGAGATGGCCGTGTGGCGAGTATGTAAGTCCAAGCCGGGTGGCAGTCGTTGGTCTCAACCAACCAGTCGTGCAGTGTGCAGGTGCCTCTACCAGGGGTAGGGAAGGGTGTCTTAATTAATCTCGCCAGCTATCATGGCATGGATGAGTCTCATATTCAGTACAGGATTGTCGGTACACAGAGTAGATGGAAGAGTAGCATACTGAGAATACCAGAGCTTACTAGTCAGAGCGGCATTGTCTTGTACAATATATTCCACTCGAATGCCGAACTTTCGAACTGTGCTTCGGTGACTGACTAGTATCTGCAAATTGCCCATTATTCAACACTGTGTACCCGCACCAACTGTTAACAAAAGTTGTAACAGAACATTGTGTAGCTGGTCCACCCATCTCCTGAGAGGTGATTACCATAGGCACAAAATGACATCGTAATCGAGTTTTTCATGGATGTTATCGCCAGTGGGAATGTGCGGTAAGTAGTAGAATTGAATACAACACACAGTGCAGGATGTCCAGGCCGGAGTGGGAATCAGCACCCAGGCAGGTTGTCAGGCTGACGAACTTGAACCAGAATTACAGTGGGAATGTCATCAAGGAATATTTCCTGAAATATCTACAGGCCACCATTAGAATCGTCGTTTCGAGAGACTTCGCCTTGGAGTCTTCACCTTGTCCACTCAGAAAGAGTGCTGATGCGGACAGTCTGCGCATCAGAGGGCTTAGTATCCTCAGCATCAAGGTCAGTCGCAACAATTTTTAAAAAAAATAATAAACACTTAAACTAAGGTGAGACATCATTACCTTAGGGAAACAAGTAGGCGCGTATATTGAGGAGTAAATGTTGACATTCGTTGAAAGAAAGATCACTTCATAAAAGTACAGTCTGTTACGCAAATGTCAGGTACTATACTAGGAAAGGAAATCCTATTTGTTTCGTATAAGATGGTTACCTAAACATGGTGACCATTAGTGTAATATTTTAAGGTCTTTCTCTTAACAAATACCAATTTAAATTAAGAACTGGTCTTTCTCTATTACATGACAGACGAGACTACACCAGTTATAGGTAAGTTAAGAGTTCCACGCGACTTCGTGATTTCAGGTTGGAACATGAAATGTACAAAGTTGGAATATAAAATTAATCCATTTTATGGGGGTAATATATATTATGTTAACAGCAAATCGCAATTGATATTCGATTAGCAGTCTTGCGAGAAATCAAAGCCGAGTTTATGAGGAAATAAGCTCCGAGGGAATATTTAATAGATACCACCAACAATTAGCAGTTTACTATATCTTATATAAAAATGTTTCCATTCGCCTTCCTAGAAATCTGACAACTTTACTTATACAATCAATATCTTGGTTGACAGGGCAAAGTTCGTAGGTTGGTTTCTCATGTATTGTCTTATGCCCAAGACACTTCGAGACAGCAAAATAATGGAAGTGTGTTGCCAGAAGCACCTGGAGGAGCTCCTGAAGCTTGCTTACGAAAATCTTGGGACATAGACGAGTTATTGCAGGGAATATGGCTGTTTTCTCATGTGAGACAATTACTTGAGGATTAATGTTACACGTCACCATAATGACACAGGTGAGGCCAGTTCAGTTAAGCAGCAGCCATCGAGGCGATCACTAATGGCATCTTATAAAACAATATAGGGTGTTTTGAAGGAGACAAAAGATTTTGATCAATAGAGCCATCCTTCCGCTTGTTATTTTCCTATTGTGTTTGTCAAAAAGAAAGATGACTATACTAGACTTAGTGTCAAATACCACTAGTCAAATGTAGTTATTGAAAACTTGGCAGTGGCAAAGTGGTTCTGGACCTTTGACATGAAAATTGGTTATTAGTAGTGTGAAATAATCAAGGTAGATCAGGAAAAGATGGATTTTGGCAATTCAGGTAAAGCGAACCTGGTAGTTTTAGTTTATGCTATATTTGAGAACCTGACTGAGAAAATCCTCATATTAGGTTTTGGACAGTTATACAGGTTGAGTCGGGAGGAAAGGTACATGCTTTGAGGGGTTATAGTACTGGTGATTCTGAACAAAATATTTCTAATAAACGTATGCCCTTTTCTTAACCGTTTCAGAGAAACCTAATGAAAACAACAAGGAACGGGATAAGTGCAGATGACAATAAATCACGCTACCATTATCTTATGTTGTGTGTAATTTTGTACATTTCCACACGGTGGTGCTCTAAGTATGGTGCAGTTGTTTACCTCAATTTCAGTCCTACAATGCTTTCCCTAGTATTGGGATCTACAGTGTTGTTACGTGTACAGTGAATAAAGTTCAGTGTAGTACAAAATGCCACAGGTCTTCACACATGCAGAGTATGCTGACATGAGGTTTGTCTACGGTTTCACCGATGGGAATTCCAGAGCCGCTGTTCGTGAATACGAACGACGATTTCCTAATCGCAGAGTTCCAGATAGCGAGGTGTTTGCAGGATTGCGTGATCGTGGTACGCTTCCCAGCGTAAAAATTGTATCCGAACGTCCCGTATAACAAGCTCTTAATGAAGTTGAGAACATTCTTCAAGTACTAGAACGCAGCCCAACAACTAGCTCGAGACGAATTGCTGCTCAACTTCATATTCCACAAACAAGAGCGATAAGCACAGTACACGAGCAGGGTCTGTATCCATATCATCGGCAGAGTGTACAACATCTACATGAAAGAGATGATGTCCACCGGCATGAATTCTGTCAGTGGATCATTGCCAATGATCGATTAATTCCACATATTCTGTTCACTGATGAGTCAATATTTACCCGCAACGGAATCAACAACACACGCAACTCTCACGTATGGGCAGACGAAAATCTACACCACGGTCTATGAAGGTAGAGGTCTTGACACTGAGGAATAAAATGTGACTCCCTTCTTGTCGCCGAGCGCTAGTAGTAATTTGGTGGAAGATTTGTCTTGTTTTTGTATTTGGTTTAGCTTAAAACGTGAAGCTGTTACCGGAATTACGAGTATTATATCGAATAAAAAAATGGGAATGTAATTTTGTATTAGATCACATTTTTTTAGAACAATAAAATTTAATTTTTCAATCTTTTACATGTGGATGCACATTGCAACGATTCTAAAATTTTGTAGGGCATGAAATATAGTTTTTGTTCGAATATGTTCACTAAAACAATAATACACAATATATTTCTTCAGACTACTTTTATAAACAGTTCCACACATGTCAACGCATTTATGGACATGGGACATGTCTATACTATATCAGCTTACATTAACATTATTTTATATAAATAATTGCAAAAATGTTGAAATGCGAGATGTAAACAAGACAAATCTTCCACCAAATTACTACTAGCGCTCGGCGACATGAAGGGGTCACATTCTCTTGTTGGAGAGCATAGGCAGTGTCAAGACCTCTCCCTCTTAGACTGTGATCTACACCCTACTGTAGAAAGGAATTTTCAACGAAGTTTCTCAGTTAACGTGTGGTGCGGTATTATTGATGACCAACTTATCGGTCCAGTAATTTTAGATAATCGTGTTAATGGAATACGGTATCTTGATTTTATTCAAAACGTGTTACCAGAATACTTGCAGGATATCCCTTTGGCAAACGAGCTCGTATGTACTTTCAGCAAGAAGGAGCTCCTGCACATTCTGTACGGCCAGTGACACAGTACCCCAACGAAACGTATCCTGGACGTTGGATCGGTCGCCATGGAGTCATTGCTTGGCCACCGAGGTCACCTGATCTTACCCCATTGTATTACTGTGTGTGGGGTTAGCTTAAAAGCGAAGTCTACACGCGCAGGGTGGACACAAGAGAGGAACTTATCGCTCGTATTTACCACACTTGTGCTCAAGTAAAGCAGTGTATTAATGAGTTCAGATCAGCAACACAGCAGCTGTCTATCAGAGCAGCAAAATGCATTGAAGTTGGGGGTGGAGTGTTTGAACATGTTTTGTGAAGAAATGTACACAATTAAACAAAACATACGATAACAATATCGTGATTTACCGTCACCTGCACAATTCTCGTACCTTGTTGTTTTCATTAGGTTTCTCTGAAACTGTTAAGAAAAGGACATAATGTTTATTAGAAACATTTTGTTCAGAATCATCAGTACTATCACCTCTTAAAGCATTTACCTTTCCTCCCGACTCATCCTGTATGTAGACGACGTAATCTTTACAGGAAAGCCGTTGGATGCTCATTTGAAACATCTGTATTCTATTTTTCCATAAATTGACTGCAGCCAACATAAAACTAGTCCCCAAAAAGTACCTCCTTTCGTAGCATCATGTGGGGTTGCAGATAGAATAGAAACACGAACATCTAGGTTTTTAGCTCAAGGGGGGAGGGTGACACGTAGTATGGAGCAGAGCCGAAATGAAACAGTGGGGGAAACGGAAGATCCCCAAGAAAACTCGCCGACCAGCAGCATCGCCTGGTACGATTTTCATATGATTCCCGAAGATGACCATAGGGACTGGCTACCCTCAATCAACTTACTAGACTGCAATGCAGAGTTTTTGGATTCGTGTACTTATTACTGCTCTTTTGTGTGTGGGTTTGCCACAATTTTCAAGGCTCTTTATGAGATGACCCAGTTAAAAAAAGTTCTGGCGGTTCCCTAGATGCGGAACCTCTTTTAAAACATTAAAATAAATTCTTATGCCCCAGCTAGCCTTAAGATCCCCAAGTAGAAATATATTGATAAATATGTGAGTCATGTAAGTATTGTTGCATTGTTTGCCACAAGTACATGATGGGAAAAGATTAGGCTACAGAAATACTTCTATGATAAAGTCCGGCTCAAACCCAAAAGGACATAGTGTGTGGAATGTTGAAAGCTACAAGCTGTGGTGAAGACAGTTTTACATTTACATCCTTAGGCTACCTCTATTACACACTATTGAATATACGAGGGACTAGTGCAAGAGTAGAGCGGGTGTTGACGAGTTACGAACACGACTGTAACAGCTTAAAAAATCAGTACGTGCGACCTGTTGGAGATGATTCCATGTGATGCGTATGGTGTCTTAAAAAGGATTTCGCTTGTAATACAAACCAACAAAATCTAGTATTCCTACGTAAAAGTTTTCACTTTTGTAAGTTGCCATTTTCATTCGCAAATCGTTGTGTTTATTTCTATCACGGATTCTCGTATGGAGATATTTATTCAGCTTAGAAAACAATAGTGTCTTGAACTACTTCGCAATTTTCCTGGTAGATCAATTCATTGTGTCGAGCTTTTGGTAGTTTTGTAATTTAATGCAACCCCTTCTGTGCCGTCTGCAGTCCTTGAGTCAAGAGATGTTGGTCATAGCTTTCAATACTTTGGGAGAGGAAAGATGTAAGACGAGTATGAATGGACGGAGAAGTGCGACATCCACGAGAAAACCCGCCGACTAGTGTGACATCGTCCGGCACGATTACCACATGCGTATATCTACCTGCCGGAAATCAAACCGGATCGTCTTGTTGGGAGGTAAGTGCCCTAGCTGCTACGCCAACCGCCATGCCATGTAGTCTTAGCGACCGTCTGTAGTTTTTGGGCCCATTTGCAATCTTCGGAGGTGGTCTGCAGCTGTCGAGGCTACGTGCAAAACGCAGGTTTTTAAAGTGGTCTGCAGTTAACTGTTTTTTTTATGGTCTGCACTTTGCAATTTTTTTAGATTTTCGACAATATGTAATGTTAATGAAGTGTACACTAACTATATGGGGCAATCTACTGTCTGCAATATTTAGGTATGTTTTAAATTCTCAGTTTTAGGACAATCTGCAGCCTTCAGCTTTAGTACAATCTGAAATCTCAGTATTAGGACAATTTGCAAATCTTCAGTTTAAGGACAAGCTTACATCTTGGTTTTCTGCAATCTTCAGTTTTAGGGTATTATGCTATCAACAGTTTTAAGGCATTCTGCAGTTTTGGATAGCCTCGTGTTTTATGGCAGTCCATAGATAGCAGTAGTATGCAATACTCTTAAATTTGTAACATCTTTTCATAGACACAGGATGTTACGTGGGCACACGAACATGGATGATACTATAATTGGCCGATGGGTTTTGTCTGGATATTCGTGTTTCTTACGTTCTAGAATTCCACCATTGTCCATTCTCACTTTATATTGCCTTGAACTTTAAAATCTCAAAAAAAAAAAAATAACGCACTGGTTCTTGTAGACATTTTTTTCCAGAACATTGCAACTTCTTTGTGTATCGCCTTTATGCACACCATGTACCACACAATTTAGAGTATTTTAAGATGTATGGTATCACCTAACTAAATCACTGGGTTCTGGTTTTACTTTGGAATTGTTTACTGTGCATTATCTCATAGTTTAAAGAGCATAACCATTTCGTTAGTATGTAGGCCTAATTTATTATTCTTACCCCATCATTTGTTGGTCCTTCTAGTCGGAACAGGACAGCTGTAATTCTTTCAGCAGCATAAAAGTTCATTCATTCCCGTTAGATGCGTTTCTTTCTCTCATCAAAAACACTTTCGTTGCCATAACAAAATTTTGTTTGAATATAATCAACTGCATAGTAACTGTGCCGCGAAGGTATTTAGCTTGCGGTAAAGAAATATTGCCTTACAGTAAAGCAAATGCCGAAAACTTATAATTTGTCACATTTGTCTTAAAAAGTTTTCTTTTATTTTTTATTTATTTATTTTGCAGCAAAGATAATAATTTTTTTCAACAGAAAGTTTGTGTTAAAAATACCACAACTGCCTTCGCCACAAAGTTGCCAAATATATTATCTTAACAAGAACACTATTTTTGTTAACATCTCTGTGCTAAAGTAACTTTCCAACGGCTCATATTTAATCAATTTTTTCTGTGACGACAAAAGTTTTTACAGTGTAGGTAGAGGTCTACGTGTTTGGCACATACCTAGTGCATCGCACATTGGCCAACATTATCATTTAACATTCCTTTGTTAACAATGTCTGTATTCGCGTCGTTAATTTTCTTAATACCGTAAAGTGGGTATACTATGCACCAGCATGGGTAACTTCGCACCAGCAAAAATATTTGTTTCTAGTCCGTTTGGTGAAATAGACACATCACGACTGGTTATTTAAAAACTGATAATATAATACCATCGAACAGTCAACTATCAGCATGGAAAATATATTTTTTAGTGGTGCAAAGTTACACATGCTGGTGCAAAGTATACCCAGTTTACGGTATCTACTTTATACTTACTTGCAATTCTATGTTTAATTTTATCTACTAAGAAGTGTTGGAGATAAACTTTTAATTAAGGTAATTGTGGCAGTAAATGTTAAGGACATAATTGGAATAGGTTTTGGTTTTTTGGTAGTCTTTCTTCGTAAAAAATCCTGAATGATGCTATGAATCACTCTTGTCGAAAGTGATACAATGGCTTGATTATGACAGCCAGGTTATTTTGAAAGATCCCGCATTATATGTCGTCATATGTATGTTTTACTTGTCTTAGAACAAGTGGAGAGCCTTTATTTTAAAATATTGGTGTCTACCTCTTAAATATTGGGGCCGTTTCCTTAATGAGCATCATTACTATAGACCCCATATTTCATAAAAAGTGCTCTTAAGTGCAGTCAGTCTTGGTCATCAGTGAAAACATCATCAAATCTGTATCGTTCCACCTCATTTAGCGTTTTCCAAATCGTTGCAGCATTTTACTCTTAACAAGTTGTGATGGTGCTGCTCTAGTACTTCTACGTTGCAGTGTTGTTATTTTCTGGATGTCCCTGTTCGGGGACGCCAGAATGTGACGGGTGCCGCTCCTACTCTCGTCTCGCACTGTCGTGGAATGTCTAGAAGCTTATTTTGGAGGTTATGAAGTCCTTGCTGCCGGCGACGACTTATCTAATTAGACTTTTCCTTGTTTGTTATTAATATGCCCGGATAGCCTGAGGAGTTTACATAGAAGAAAAAAAAAGAGCCAAATTCTTTAATAACTTTCAGTCTTTTAATAATAGTTCACCAGACGTACATGGCACAATAACGTACAAAAATTCTTTCCCGTGATTTGTCTTACAGTGTGAACGTAAATAGGTAACACCAGTGGCGGAATTCACTGAGTCATGAGTGTTCGTCCCAGTTTATTATCGGTTGTGATCTGCCTCTGTTTGCTCCACAAAGGAAAACGACCTAAACTACGGGGTACCACTAACGGTGTAACTGTGTCTTAAATATACTGCTATACTCACATGTGCAGCTATTTCTTGCACCTACTTACGTGAGTACTACTCTTAACAAACACCGCAAAAGAAATACATATTAGAGTGCTGGCTACGCAGCCCCCTTTACTCGCGTATACGCCCTCTAAGCTTCACCGCCCCTCTTCCAACTTTTTCACGTCCTCTCCCTGCCGCCATGACGCCCCAACTAATCACAAAAAACTTAGCCTGCCATCTTTCCGCGACCGAGTCCAAGCTCCGACATATCACGACTGCTTCTGACCGATTATAAATAAGAAAAACTTAGCCGGCCATCTTCCGGCGACCGGTCACGAGCTCCGATGAAACACAACTCCTTCTGACCGATTATAAACAAGAAAAACTTAGCCGGCCATCTCCCGGCGACCGGTCACGAGCTCCGATGAAACACAACTGACTTTCCTGGGCGGACAGTCTGACTTACTCGGCCGAGCGGCGGAGGGATACATCAGGATCCAACTTGCCTAAAAAGCTGGTTAGTTGACGTTTATAACCTAAAAATTGTATGTAACATAGATACTGATAAATTTACAAAGCATTTTATTCCATACTACCAGCTAAATATTCATTAGTTTATTAATTGGGGATGTGCAGCGTTCTCAATCTGTCGCGGATCACCACCTTTTTAGTGTTGTTGCACACGACACTACCACCCACGTTGGTCGAGAAACGCCCTGCAGAGTCCCCGCATTCCAGCACGTCCGTGTTCGTGCCTCCAAGCGAGTGAACTCTGACCTGCCTGC
>PNEQ01041160.1:0-14424 GCA_003012365.1 Medauroidea extradentata
TCAAACCTTCATGTCTAGAGCCAAATAAAAGCATTAGTTTGTAAATCGTGTCACTGTATTCACTGTTATCCTGCCAATTGAGCCAATATGTTATGTGAAAATATAAAGTATAAACCTTTACGAATAGTTTTGTACTAATGTGGCATGTCGTTTTAGATCTGAAAAATAGATACGGAAATTTTTGGAAATGCAATTATAACGGAATTATATAAAAAAACTTATTTTCAGTTACATATGTGTTGCGATTCAGTCTACAGTATTATTTAGTTAATATATATATATATATATATGTATATATATATACATATATATATGTGTATATATATACATATATATGTATATGTATATATATATACATATACATATATATGTATATGTATATATATATACATATATACATAAAGTTTTAAATGGAACCACTACGAATCCTGTATACTATTAGGCTTATAGACAAGAAGGGCGCTTGTTAAAATAGTATTTTATGTTCTACGTCATCTAATTAAGTATATAGTGAAAAGTAACATTACAAACTAGAAACTTAGTAATAAATACTTATATATATATATATATATAACTTACATTTACATAGTAAATATTGTGTACATAAACATAACTAAGAGTGAAGTTGTGCTCGCGTCGTTGAGCGAGACCATGCCTCGCGCACGAAATATTCTGTCTTCTACCTGCCGCCAAAACAACAGCGATTCGCGGAAATCGTCAAGAGGGGCATAGAAACTTAATTTATACTATCCTTTTTGTTTTCTTCGCTGATACCACCCATCTATCTCGAATAACAAAAAAGTTTCTCGCTTACTATAATTTACTCTGCATTTTCCTCTCAAATGTCAAAATGGCATTGTTAAAAATATTTTTAATAACATGATAGTTGCAGAAAATAAATTTGATATACATTATCATTGGCAGCATAGTTCTTAAATGCAATATAAAAATTTTGAATACATTTGGCTGAATAGTTTTAGATTTATGATGAGTTTAGTTTGTCAGGTTTTTGGGGCGCGCGAGCACGCATCGGCTTGCGCTATCTCCGAAAGACCCAAAATGGCGGACGATTATACCCACTCTTTATAGTGCCTTACCTATACTTGGTCTTTACGTTACGGATATGTACCGTGCCGTTCCAGGCATGAAGTAATGTTTAAGTTTATTTCGTTCATACGGGCACGCGCCAATTCTCCAGTTTATTTTCGCAGGTATGATTATGATTAAACATTCAGCTCACTATTGTCTCACTATTCAGCTCACCATATAAATCGTGCACGTAAGATATTATACAGAAACAGGCGTCACCAATTAACCGCAGAAAAATCGTGGTTCTTTGCGAATTTCCCAACAATTTTTCAAAAATATCCTACAGCAACTGAAGGAAATCGCGCGCCCATCCGCCAGAAATTACCAGCTTTAAGACGATATGATCAACACATTTTAACTTGCACGATATAAACTTTTTTAATTTTTTAAAGCTGTTCAAAACTATTTTTACAGCTACTACAAAATGTGGTTGAGGTGGTTCTTACGTATGGTAATTGAAGAGCTGGATACTAGAAGTGTCTCGAGGTGCATGGAACAAAATTATAAATGATTTTTCCGTGGATATTGTAAAATAACTGTCTCACAAAATAAAAAAATTTCGCGAGAGAACATTGTTTTACACTGCTCAACCACTGATAACTCAAAAAGCTACTCAAGTCATCAAGTAACCTAATACTAATATTTTATTCACTCTTTCGCTAATTATGATGTGACCTAAACACGGGTTCTGCAGCGGGCATTCTGGGAAAATTCAGTATAACAACTGTCTTCCAATCATCGATGCCCTTAACCACACGAGCATGTTGTAATCCCGCCAGACAAATTATGACAAATAAAAATTGTTAGAATTACTACGGCGTAATTACGCGTTAGCATTTCAACCGCAATACGTGTATTGTGGCGCAAAGTAAACGGAATTTTCGGTATGACTGCCGGTTGTAAATTTTTTTTTGTCAGAATAAAACAAAAGTTAAAATAATCCAAAATGGAGAGTGAAGCCGACCAATAACTGAGTGCTGATGTGGTCCAGATTATATTACGTGTGTGTCTCCTGCATAGTCTCACATACAACAATGTTTACCTCCGTAGTTCTATTTATTTTTCCGTAACACACCGAGAAAAAAAATTGTGGCCGCTACAAAACACTTTTTTGATACATACACTGCTGTTAAATAATTTTTACTCGCCTCGCTACAGAAAATTTTGTTGTTACCACTAAAAATTCTGACAGTAACTTTATTGGAAAAAAAAAAATTTGCTACGAAAGAAAAAAAAATATTTTTTGCCACTCTGGACCTCACCACATATTTTGTGGTGACACCGATTTATTTTTCCAGCACCCAGTAAAGTTTTGCCGTAACAACAAAAATATATTGGAAATATTGTAACCGCTACAAAACAATTTTGGTGAGGTATATGTTAGAGAGAGAAAGAAAAAAAAAAACGAGAGAAAGAGAGAGATTTTGATCATCGCATAACTCTAGTTTCTATTTTCTTTACCGATATTAATTTTTTACGTCTAAACAAGAGCAGATATAAAAAATGTATGACATATTTTATAGAATTGTCTTCTTCATAATGGCTGAATTTTTTCAAGGCAGTAAATACAATGGTTTTAGCTAATTAAGTAAATAACGAAATTCTGGTTAGTTGACTTTTTATTCGAAACCGTACAATTTCATACTTTAAGAAAATTAGCTGTAATGCCAGAAAGATCGAGGTCTTTAGCAACGAGGTACATATTGACAATTAATAATAAAAATATCTCATCAGGCTGAAGAGCTATCGAGAATTTCGTGAAACCACATTTTATTTTATCCTGGTGATCCTGGTCAGGATACTAGGATAATTTTTTAAAATTATTGTATTGTCATCGGTCCTTGATAAGTTTGCCAATTTTTAATTTATTCGAACGCCTCTAAATAGGTGGAAATTATGTTTAAAGATTCCGTTACATACATATATACATAGATAGATATATACAACTGAAGCTAATAAAAGCGTGTTTAAAATGTGTGACCACTATAAAATCGTTTTCTCCGTGTTGTTTTCCACCAAGTACTTTAGCTCCACATAATAACTCTTCAGTGCAACTGGTCCTTGCACTTATCTCTGAAAGCAGACAAGACGTAGATTTATAGTCCAAGATTCCGACGATCTGGTCCAGCTACTGTGAGACCAGGCATTAGGCCAAGAAAAAGAAACACAATAAACAAACAAGCAAGACACCAACAAAGAATGCGCGGAATTACGCCCAGTTTATCGGGATTTTCGCCACACACGGTGTGGTGCATTAATAAACACTGAACACGTTTATTGAAATTTCAAGAAATTCGAAGAGTCAGTCCGAGAAAAAAAAATCATAGAAAAAATTTTACTGCAATATTTTTGAGTAAATAACTAGCCATTGTAACACATTCCTTGAGCATAATCTCTTGCGTCGAAATAAATCTTATAAAATTACGGCATTATAAAAGGTTAACCATAAACAAAACACAATAGTAACATGTTTGCTCACGAAATTGATAACTATGTTCTAGGAGTGTCACATAACACATTCCTTGAGCAAAATCTCTTGCGTCTAAAATATTTTTTACAAAATTAAAGTACCATAAACAAAAAACTCACTAGCAACATCTTTGCACACGAAAATAATAACAACTATGTTCTAGGAGTGTTACATTTTTTTTTCTGTGTTGGCAATCAAATTCGTGCAAACTTTGATGAAAGATTTATTTTTAAAGGACCTAAAAATTCATCAACAAAAAAAAATAAAAGAAACAAAAGTAGCTACAAACAGCTGAAGTCAACAAAAAAATACATATTGGTCACCACAAAATATTTTAACAATATGGACCTTACCAAATTATTTTTGTAGTGTCCCCAGCAAAGTTTTTCAGTGACTACAAAGAAGTTTTGTAACCACTACAAAATTATTTCGTAGTGTCCATATTGACAAAACATTTTGTTGCTACCACAAAACTGCCTTTTCTGTGAAGTAATTCCGAAACAGGAATATAGTCCGTATGTAATAGAAACCAAAACACGAACAAGAAAATCAAGACAGACATTAACCAAACACGACTCATGAAAATGGCAACGATGGACAAAAACGACGAGGACAACTCAAATGAACATAGAGACAGCAATGGTTGTAGATGAGACGACACAACGAATATAACACACGCCATAAAGAAATTTCGTGAACGGGAGGCAAATGAGCCGATAACTGCAAATCTTTAGTGTTCTCCGAGATATTGAAATCTAAGGATGTTTAATAGACGGTCAAGAATTTGAGCTTAGCGGTGATCGTAACAAGGGGAACAGTTTACTACAAACGAAACATTCACTAATAAAGAACTGAAATATATATTTAATAATCATTATGAGAAAACCATATGCTTTTCTAGGTATAAAAGAACAAATCTGAACTATTTTTTCTAACTTTTTTGGTGACATAGCTGGGAAAATTCGAGATGTGGTATACAAACATGTTTTCAGTGAAAGATTGTGTTCAAATAATAATGGCTTCTGTTATAAAATGTTGAATTTAATCTACAGAACAGATTTTGTGATACTGTGCATGGAACAACATTTCTATTCCAGATCCAGCTAAACTATTTTTCGTGGGCTATTTGTTTTGAAACATAGTAGCTTCGGGGATCAAGAATATGAAAATCATAGTTAGAATACCTTATAAATCAAGCCTGAAACCTATGAGGGAGTAAAAAGGAAGTGTCAGCACTGTTACAACTAATACAGTGAAACAACCGCAATAAGAGAACACCCCCCCCCCCCCCCGTGATGACAACGCAAGCCATCCACGATACCAAACAAAAAAATTATGATAGCTCTAAGCCACTCTGGGTTACATATGCATTACAATGAATGTTAGGTAGCAATATTATTTGACAAGTAGCCAAAAACTATGACACGAAATTACCTCTTCCGAGACACCTTGATACTGACATTACGTGTATTTGATAACTTTGACGATGACGAAGTTAACCTTTCTAGCAATGGTAATACTTAAAGACACTGCTGCAGCCCTGTTCCAGGAAAAAAAATAACGACATTAAAAAACAAACAAATGCCACATACAAATGTAGTATGTGGCGAAAAGGTTCTACAAACAATTCTACCACGTCAACTTAAGCGGATATGGTACATAATTCAGCGCTTAAAGAATCAGTTTAAAATTCTTGATATTTCGAAGCCAATTTGCAAGTAAAAGAAAAGCAACATTATAAAATAGGTATCATTAATTTTCATAGCAAACTTTTTTTTCGAGTGACGTATTTCTAAAGAACAATCGCTGACGCTGAAATATTTTACACTTAATTGCGGCGGAACAGATTACGCTTAACACATGCATCTGTGTAAATGTTTGCTATAAAAGTTGGGTAATATCATTATCAGGGGTTGTAATTTTGTAGTTTTTCCGTACTGACTTTCAAAAACGTGTAAATTTAAAAAGATGATTTAAGCGTTTATTTATCTACCACACAATGAATTTTTCAAAGCTGCACAGAAACCAAACATACCACTCTACATCATCCACAAAGAGTTACAAAGAATGAATGACACAGCTTACAACTTAATCGCAAAGAAATAAGCTAAATGATCTCTATTACGATTAAGTTTTCTCAATTATACTGACAGTCACGTAAAGCTTATATGTCCTGACCAGGTGAAGCCTTCACGGAGTGTCTTTAACTATATTACTTTGTATATACAGCTATAAAAATTTTCAAAATATGAGAGGTAGACTTACACAAAACTTTCTTCCTCTGACAGATGAAAAAATTTACCATACAGCAAACGAAATTACAATGCATGAGTCACAAGAGTTTCCTAACATAATGTGTCTTGGGTCCTTTCACATAATTTATAACCGAGCTTGGCGGAGCAGTGGCGAAACACTCGATTTGCATCTGGGTGGACCCGGGTTCGATGCCCGGTGCCGGCCATCCTGATTTCGATTTTCCAGGGTTTCCCTAAATCACTCCAGGCGAATGCTGGGAGATTCCTTCAACAGGCCCTGGCCGATTCCTTTCCTCTTTCCCCACGTACCCTTACTAAGCCTTGTGCTGTTCAAAGGCACGTAAAGTGACCAAATAAAATAAATATAAAATTACTGTGGTATGGTAGGGGCTGGCGTGTGTTTTAACCGACTATAAACCGTGCCCAGAAAGGCACGTCTGGAACCTTTGTAACAATAAAGAGAAAAAACTTTGTGGCAGCGTGGAAGAGTGGTTATCTTGAAGTATTAGCTGTCACTGATATGAATGATGATATTCTATCGCAATTCCTTAGTGTTAGGCAGAAATCTGTTGAACTCGACGGGAAGTTCTGAAAGGAGAGAATCGTGGAAAAATCTAAGCAAATTTGCGAAGAAAAAAATACCTCGTGCAAATTTGCTAATATTTAAAAGCAAACACGATTTCCAAAACCATACATACGATGTACGAAAACAGCAAGTGAATGCAGTTGCTGTAAGACAAATACTGACACTGCAACAGAAAGTCAGAATAACTTTAGATAATTACTAAAGTATGACCTCGTACCTAACAGTTATACGTTTCATACAAATGTACTGATGGCAAAATCTCTAAAAGCTTCTTAATGCACGTATTAGAAAAAAAACACTAATACCTTGTGACTATGTGCCAGGAACATGAGTAGACTGAGTCCAATACATCATGTTTGGTTGATATAATGGTAAAAATGAGAAAGGTGAAGAAAATAGTATTGAAAGCCTTTGCAGAAATGCGTGAGTAACATACTTTTTGATTGTTACCTGTATGGATCAGTAAAGTATAGTGAGAGGTCGCGAAGAATCATTATTATTAAACCTACAGAACTGGTAGACCTGTCAGATGAGATTCCGTTATTGGTGGTTCGCGATAAATTGAGTACTTTCGAAGATAACAAATGTTTTAGAATAATTATAAAAAATATTTTATTGTGACCTTAGATGTTAACTTTTGAGTACGGTATAATCCATACACTTAGACTGTAACTTAGAGGGCCAAGTTTATATTAAAAAGTGGCAGAAAAATACACATTACCTGAAAGTAAAAACGTAACTAGGGGTATCACTATCAGAAGTGCCCACTTTATTGCGAACCACCTATAACATGTACAGATGGAGACATTCTGGTCATCTAATAACAATTAAAAAAAAAAAAAAAACTTCAGATGTATACAGCCAACTGGAATCCTCACACAAGGCTGCCATATAAGTTCCCACGCATTCTATTTTACCTCAGTGACACTTCAGGTGATGATTTGTGAATATTTGCAGGTCTCAAATACTTCATCGTCCACTCCTGGACAGCCACATAGAAGTTTATGTTCGATTCACTCCTCATTGTGTGAACAACAATATATGCTGTTACGAGATAATTGTTGTTTAACCCAATGATACTGACGTACTTATAATATCGTTACACTTCTACAACTCGATATCTTAAAGTGGAATGAGGATCTTTGGGTACGAGTTATAGTCGGGAACACAAGTACAACACACCATGTTTTCATATGTAAAGCAAGATGGACTTCTTCCATTCGAGGAGTTAAAGATGCTTCCACCCGAATTAGCGAAAAATTGTTCACGCAAAACAAAGAATGTGATCAAGAGTGTATGAATTCATTTAAGTAACTTGGACTTACAAACTTTCAGCTGTAGGACTTTTGCGTAGCAACAATGTAATACAAAATGCAATTGTATTACCTAAATATTTATTACTTTTATTTATACGGTTACTTTAATTATTTAATTTGATGGCTGATTTAATTCCTAAATATAAAAACTGATTGGGATAAAAGTCTAAGATAGCTTAAATAAATTTCATTAAAAAAATTATTTAAATTTGTTCACTGGTTATCGAAGTGATGTCTGTAACAGACAATGGCCATTCGCTGTCTTTACTGGCCACCGTCTTGGAAAGTACCATGATTTGAAAAATCTACCCTGACTTTCGTGACTTCTAAGGGATACAAAATAATATTTAATGGGTAAATTTTCATGCATGAAAATACTACAGACTCTTTTCCAGGGACTGAACTATAGGTTATATTTATTTAACGCATTATTCACTACGAAAAAAGGGGATTCAAAACTAGCCAAAGTTGAATTTTACTCATTAGGTATACGTGAAAATTCTTCGATTACTTCGCGAAGAATTTGGTAAACTAATATACTGCAATATCAGATAAATAACATGGTTTATCAAGTGTTATATTTGCTGTATGACAGCGAATTATGGAGAGTAAATAAAAAGAAAAAATAGTCTTGAAATGTGGTTAAGGAAAAGAATGACGATGACGAAATATAGTAAAACCAAGATAAATAAAGAAGTATTGATAAATTAGAGAAATGAAGGATGGAATTAACGTAAATAATAACATAATCTTGGCTGGGATACATTCTGCGTATAAACTGTCTACGGCACAAAATTGTCGAAGAGAAGACGGAAAAGTAAAAAAGAGGAGCGAGGCAAAGGGCGAGAATTCTTAATGGTAAAAATGCCGAATAAGCCACAAGCAACCGAAGAAAGATGCACAGGTCAGAGAGAATTGGAAAGCGTCCGGTTAAAACCTGCCATAAGACTGTTTTTAGTAGAGAAGAAACACATAATCACGCAAAAGTAGTTGAGTTCTGTTTGCACTGGTTAATAATGCAAATAAGTGGAACTCCAATAAGACGATATTCTTTATACAAAAAAAATATTTAAAAAACTGATGATTTGATAGCCAGCTGTTGAATATTCTGGCAGTGGCAGCCACGAGTTTACGGGTAGGGGAAGGAGGTAAAAAGGCTTTGCAGATATTTCAAAGAATGAAACAACCTCGTGCTTATGAGCTGTGTACTTGGGTGCCTGAAGATAAAAAAACCACGTGCCTGAGAAAACAGAGACAATCTCTGCAATCCCTACCCGCTGTCCCCCTCCCCTAAACAACGTCGGAACAGTTCTCCTTCCAACCCCGCGACCACTCTCCTTGAGCAACAAGCAGCTCGGTTCCCTCGGCAACCGTACACGCGCGTCCTTGGGGAGGTCTGCCCCCTCCACTCGCCCCGGTCAATTCCCCTGCCTACCCGCCCCTCCCGCACATACACCTCAGGCACCCCCGCAGGATCAGAACTGGAGGCTGCACGCGCGCTGCCCCGTCCTAAAACAAGATTCGATTGCAGCTACCTCATCTAGAACCTGTTTACCTGAAAATCTGCACGGCCTTGGGACCTGGAGAACGTCACGCAGAACATGTGGCGTACATTGGACATATATGCACCCCACCTCTGAATATAGAAACAGCACACGCCCAAACTGCCAGAATTTCTATCCCCACACATGGACGAGATGGAATTAGTCAGATTAATACCAGTCTGCAGGCGAGTGGCGAAAATACGAAACAATGACAACACAGCTGGCATATTTTGTTTGTGAAGCTGGTTGAAAATGACGAGGAGGTGGGTGAATGTCATGAGTAGAGATGATGGTTAGAGGTACGTAAATTTCGCAGATACATTCCAGGTCAGGTTGAACGCAAATTATGTATCCTTCATTGTCATGTCTGTGACTTGCTGGCGGCTGTTACGAAACGCGTTTGACTACTGCAAGCCAGTAGTAAATAAGGAAATAATGCGAAGTGATATCGCTTGCCACGTGCTTGTACGGTTATAAGCCAATAGATAATCGATTGTGGCCAGTGGGTGTATAGGACTGACAAGTCTAGGCTGCTGCCAGATGAATCCGCGAAATTGACGTACCTCTAATGATGGTATATCGCGAAAATTGTTTGTGCCAACATAGCCTTGAAAACACTGTAGTTTCTTGTGTCATTTATGATTGGGTTATATACATCTGATAACGTAAATGTCTGAAAAACAATAATAGGCA
Organism: Medauroidea extradentata; assembly: GCA_003012365.1. Taxonomy (NCBI): domain Eukaryota; kingdom Metazoa; phylum Arthropoda; class Insecta; order Phasmatodea; family Phasmatidae; genus Medauroidea; species Medauroidea extradentata. Next base: position 9,954 of record PNEQ01041160.1, read on the forward strand.
CCAAATACTACAGTAGTGGGATTCTTATTGGCTCAGTCAAATAGAGTAACAGCTCCTAGTACAAGCGAAAGCCAGTAATCTTTTCATAAGCTGAACGTGTGTTGAAACCCAGAAAACAGTCAAGTTTTCCCGCGATAAACCAACGAAAATGGATACTGTCTACGAGCCAAAAGAAAAAGAAAGCTTTCTTCGTCGACATTTTTAACATCCGAAGAGTGTTCCTCGGCTTTGCAGCTAGTGACGGAACAGAGTTTGAAAATTCGTAGGTTTCAGCCAGAGCTACAGCTGGTTTTCTCACTCCAAGAGAACACTGACAGTGTCTCACAACGATGTCCACAGGTTTAAAGTAGAAGTTGTTTCGTGGAAAGCTTAATTTCACCCAGTCTCATCATCAGTGTACAGCACAAGAGTTCTATGCCATCTCGACCATAGAGCGAACTGCAAGTTTACACAGAACAAGTGACTCACAATCTGGGGATGCTGGCTTCAAACCGAGCGGGCTGCACTGGCTGGTGTTTCGTACACAGAGAGAAAGGTTTGGTAGAGTCAACAGTATATATGCTTGTATATGGCGAAACAAGCATGTAAACGTTGAATCAACCAAATATTATGGTTGCCTGGCTGATTTTGTTACCTCAACAGGAGGGTTTAGTCCCGTCAAACATTACTGTGGATCTGAGAGTGAAACAGGTTATCAAAAATGGATAACTTGAAATTATAGTGTGTGTGGAATAATACGAAACATAATTGACATAGAAAAACTTTTGTCTTTTATTGTTTAGAAATTAATAATTTTATTGGACTTCGTACCTTTCAGAAAATAAGTAACGTTCTTTCTAACAATGGCACATAAAACATAATTTCTTGAGATGACATTAGTGCAATGTTTGTGTGGTCTAGTGAAAAACTAATAATATTTTGTAAACACAACATCACACAGTGCCTTCTAGGGACTGGAAAAATTCGCGAATTCAATTACCTGTAGGTTCGAATCCATTGTAGTTGCATATTCAAGCCCCGACTATTTCTCCACTAGCTACTACTTAGTGGAACAGAAGACAATGAACGAATAGACGGGGCTTCAGTACGCATAGTACAACGGATTCTAGCCTACAGGTCATTGAATTCGCGAAATTTTCCTGTCCCTACCCATAAAGCATTCACTCTAAAAAATAGTTAGTAAATTTACCAGACGTGCGTATAGGGCAGCTAAGAAAGTAGGTATGGTACAATAGTTTCCCAGACATCCATGGTAGCACTCTTAAAACTTTTTATAAAACAGTCAAATGTATACTGAAGTTACCAGACTTATATTGTAACAACTGTAAAAGTTAGCATATTTACAAGACGAAGTATGGTAACTGTACCATACTGCGTCTGGGATAATAACTTCCTAAACATTCAAGGAAGTTTTTTTCAGTATTGTTACGTATTACACTATCAGATAAACCATAATTTCCTTGGTGTTGATTATTAGAACCTTAGTACATGCTAGTGAAAAAACTACTAAACCACATAGAAACTGATTCTTCAACAATAATCACGTTACTCATAAACAAAATAATGCGCTATTGGCACATTCATGAACTAGTATTTCGAATACAGGACTTGGTTTCTTTTGTTGCTGACAGCCAAGAGAATGCTTTGGAGAGTCGAAATCTCGTATAACCTGAATTTGCTCAAAAATTGGACTTGGTCCCTTTTGCAAAATCCCGATTCAATTTGTTACGCTTTTCACAGATTGTTCAGCCAACAAAAATTATGTTGAATAAAATATATTTTTGTTTCGCCATATACAAACTTATGTATGGTTAACTGTATCAAACATTCTTCTCTGTGTATGCGAAGCTTCTGTAATCATTCCAGGCAAATGCCGACGTTGTTCCAAAAACATGGAGCGTACCCGGGGCTTGATCCCGCATTCCAGACAAGAGCAACGCACCAATATTTTTTTTTATTCCCATGTGCATTCTGAAGAAATGGGAATTGCAGCTATTATAGACAATTTCAGAGATAGTTTTGGCCGTTAAATGTCCTGTTACAAAATTAAAAGTATTTTTATTGCAGTCAAATATCTATAGAACACTCTCAAAGAACAAATCCAGACATAAGCCTGAGTGCGTTGGTAACCAGTTTTCCTAATACTCACCCCAACAGACGATAATGCTAAGGAAACATGTAACTGAATCACTGACCGGCATTTAAGGCCTAGACACAACTAGTACAAGCAAAACTTGATTTTGTCTGCCATGAAACAACTTTGATTTGAGAAAGAGAGAGAGAGAGAGAGAGAGAGAGAGAGAGAGAGAATGCACGAGCATTTGTTCTGGGTGACGTGAAATGCAAGGCTTACAGATCGAGCAGACTAGGTAGGAAAAATCCTTAAGTAACGCTGTGTATAAACATAAGATTTTTCTACATTACGGTAACATTCAACCAATTATCTACGTGGTATCGAAAACAGATGTACGTAATTGTGTGCACCGCACAGAGAAAAAGGTTCAGTACAGTGAACCATACATACTTTTGTAGCCAAACAAGTGCATAAAACTTGAAATCAACCAAATATTTGGTTGACTGGCAGATTTATTTCTCTCAACAAGAGGGTTTAGCTCAGTTAAATATACATTTAGTTAGACTACCGAAGTATATATTTAACGTATTTGTATATTCTTCGGTCAGCAAATATATTTGTTGGAATATGTCTGACCACGTACAAACTTAGATATGGTTGACTGTGACACACCTATTTCTCTATGCGTGAATATAAAAGTTGAGGTAGACGGTGGTGCCATAATAACGGTACGTCAAGGAGAACCTGCACTCGCTGCAACAATGTTTCTGCAAGCAGTCAGTTGTCATCAACCAGTTTGGAAGTGGCCCGGTCATGTGCTGTGCCCGGAGCCGGTACAATGACGTGGGAGGTGGTAGACAAGCTGAGAATAAATTAATATCTTCTCTTTACATGAATTCTCCTTCCCTCCATCCCCCCTTTCCACGTCTTCGCCCTTTCTGCGTGTGCTTCAAGACCACTGGAAAAATGTCTTCCCATGTTTGGTGCTGCTGGAGCACCCTCATACGTGATCTTATAACACTCCAACCAATACACGTATACTCATGTATCACAACGAAAATACAAACAACCCTTTTTAACGATGGAAGAAGAAGTAAAAAAAAAAAATTGAAATCAGAGTAGCGTTTCAGAAAACTTTCAAATTACGAAATACGACTCAGAAAACTGATCATCACAAGTTAAGCAGGGGTGTAGGACGGCAAGGGTTGGGGGTTACAAATGAAAAGGTTTGGACTAATAACATAATTCGACGGCAAATTAGAATTTGCTAACTCACCGCAATGGTAGTATGTGGTTTCTTTAGCTCAAAAACCCCGCCTACACAGTGAAATGCGTTGCAGTATGTTTCAAATACAAGTGTTCACCACAAAATAGTGGAAATAAATTATGCGCAATTAAAAAAAAAAACTAAAAAATACCACCACCTCCAGGCACGCCAGGAATATGACTTCCAAGGTATCTCGCGAGTTAATTTTGGATTTATTCATTACAATTAGAAATGCCGTATAAGATATATTATTTCCGATAGTATTCAAATAAAAAACCGCAAAGAAAACCCTTAAGCAAACAAGAATAACTTATGACAGCATGTAATTTAGTGCTTCGCGCGTAGGGGCGAGAAGGCAATTGTTAGGTAACGCTTCGCGTACTAGTATCTCCCTTAAGATGCAACGTAAGACCTAACAGTACACGCCTGAAATAAAATACAACCCAAAACGCCACGATGTCCGTCCAGGAGAATCAGTTATACCTCACGGTCTCATTTCACAAATGACTGCATCGTCAGTAGTATTAATTCTTGACCGTAGATTTACGTGGCCGGAGTCCTCGACTTCTGGGTTGAGGCCACGTCTAATGTTCGGTTTCTTCCGACGTTTCGGCAATACTTGTCGAGGTTGAGCTGTACGGATGCCCAAATATATAGGCCTGCTGGATGTGCCAGCAATTCGCATCCCAGCTGTGCTGTGATTAGCTCGGCTGGCACCTAGTACAAACTTGACGATGGCAAAGAAAAGTATTGCCGAAAAGTCGGGAAGAAATCGAACATCGGACGTGTCCTCAACCCAAAAGCCAAATAATGTTGTCAGTATTATTGTTTACAAGAAGTATTTCAAGTCCCGACTTGAACTGGGGACATATTCTTTCTTATTTAGTTATCTTCGTTCCTTTTCAGCGATAGATTCCCCACATCAAAATTGCAGGCCTCAAAGTGGTCCAAGACCTCTAAAATAGTGAATAAAGTGACCATCAGACTTGGAAAAGTGACTACGAAGTGACTATAAAGGAAAAAAAGTGACCAAAAAGTGACTACGTATTTTTTATTTTTTGTGCTTTTTGAAGATTAAAACCAACATAGCAACAACTTCCTCTTTTTTTTATGTATCATAGCTTTCCTAA
>PNEQ01041161.1:0-14425 GCA_003012365.1 Medauroidea extradentata
AGCATAGATATAAAAGCTGTAGAAGTCATTAAAGTCTCAAAACCACAATACCTTATACATTCAATACATAGACAATTAAAACTTACATTCTTCCTGGCACGTGGTAACTATGGTCATAGAATAGTAAATACCTAGGTTAATTGACAAATAAATTGAAATTTATACGCATCTGTAACATTGGACAAAATACTATGTTACAAGAGTGGAAACCTTCTATATCAATGTTCAGCTTTTTTTAATGTTACTGCACGGAAAATTTGACGAAGTATGTTAGACATAGTGAACATAGTAAATAAAATTTTAACTAAATACGTTATAGCAAGATTACAGCTGTGGATGTGCTCCATACAAAATAAACTTTTTTTCTTCTTTCCTGTGAAATTAAAAAAAAAATTGGCATATGAGTTTTTCATTCTTCACCTTCGATATACCACTTGGCTACACTCCGATTTGAATGTCTTTACATTCATCACAGAAATTCGGCGCTGCATGATGTGTGTTGCCACGATCGTCCGTTCAGAGCAGCCAATCGTGGGACGTGCCCTACTTTTCCTGCACTTCGCGATGGGAAATCAATCCCTGGTTTTCGGCCAAACTTCGCATTCAGAGACAGTCAACTTGAGCCACGCCCATATGTGAAACAATATTTTCGATGTATTTTTCCCGTGGTCGCAACGAATCAAGACTAATTTTACGTTCTATGCACAAACGCACCTGGTAACATTCAATATTGTAAAGTTAATTATTGTACATTATTAATGCGAAAATTGGCACTGCATTGATAAATAACATATTTCATATATATTATATATATGTATATATACATCTCTTTGTTATATTCACCTAGCGTTGTGTTGCAGTGGTAGAATACTCGCTTCGCATTCGGGAGGGTCCGGGTTCGATCCTTGGCTCCGGCCATCCAGGTTTCGGTTTTCCAGGATTTTCCTAAATCAGTCCAGGTGAATTCTGGAATGGTTCCTTAAATAGTCCCTGTCCTTCTCCTTCCCCCTTTCCCCTGTGTATCTCTATCAAGACCATGTTCTGTTCGAGGTTACGTAAAACAACAAATAAATAAATAAATAAATAAATACAAATATTAGTTTCACTGGCTGATAAACGTGTTTAGATAATTATATATGCGCACGCATGCATACTGTACTTTTAATCTCGTTTATCTATCACTTGAAAAAAATTATAAACAACATTGCAAATAAAGGTAAACAAGGCGTGAATGTAAACATAGAAGCATTATCACTTTCGATATGGACATTTGCCATAACGAGCCGTTGCGGTATTAATACTAAAAAAGGTTTACACGTTTAGTTAAAAAGATTCATACTTAAATACAGAAACGTAGAAATGTTAACATAACTTTCCAAAATGTTCTACATAGCCGACATCTTCATTCTTTAAGATCATAACATTGGACTGAGTTAATACGATTGTACGCTCTGCCTAGAGGGTTTATTTTTATTACAGCTTAATTTTATTCAAACTAGTAAACATGAGCTTCGCTGTCCGGGGTACTTCAACATAATTAACGTTTTCTGGGGGGAATATGTTGACACGTACAGAATGACGTATTTAACACGTATGTTGAACCATAATCCGAATCAGAATTTCAATGACTTTCAGATCAGATGGTTTCTCATCTGATAGCAAAACAAATTAAAAGTGTCCACGCCTCGAAAATCTATCCCATTTTCCCTCAATTAGTTCAAAGCTAAAGAGGCTGCATGGGAACCGCATTAATAACAACGTAGGCGCAAACTTGTCTATATTATGTATTTATATCAACGTTTCTAGCTTTCTATTTGATCGTATTTTAAAGTTGTTTAAATTTAATCCTTATTTTCGCCTTTATTTTTCTTCGGTTCGCAACAGTTTTCCTCCCGCGAGTTTTCTGTGGGTTTATTTCCGTCTACACCGAGAGCCATTATCCTTCCCCTTGCACAGTCCTCCACTTGTTTAGCATGCAGAACACCTCATTAAGAGTCGTTCAAATTCTCTAGACATACACGTTTCGTCTGTGAGAAGTTTCTTTCAACGAAATGAATTATGTAACAAAAACCCCATAGTACAAATTTCAAAATCTGCTGGCTACATACATTTCAAATCAGAATTCTCGCTATAATTATATATGAAAAACCTCTCTTCATTAACAAATTTATTTCGTGTAAACCTACAACGACGTATTGTTTTTAATCATATGTAGACTCACATAAAAACACTCCATTCGATTGCTTGATGACAGTACGAATAAGAAAAAAAATTAAAATTTTAAATTGCAGTAATCGCACCGGCGATTACCATTAATGAAAACCGTTACAATGTGCTTTATTTCAGTTACCTTTTTTTTATCGAATATTAACCTTTCGATTAATCAGTCTAGAAATACAAAATCACTGTGATTAAAGCATGCAAGAATACCGTTAGACAATAACCCGTACACAGCATGAACAAATTATTTATTATTTAAACCGCTTGGATTAATTGTAACTTAAAATTTGGTCATCAGTAATCTTGAGTATTCAAAACGTTTATGCTGTTATAATTTCAACATACACTTAAAATACGAACCAGTTAATACCGACTGGTTATCAGTGACTATATTGCTGGTTCATGAGAGAAAAATTTGAACAACTTTAATCGGTAAAGAACCATTGTATTTCGGTTTATACTCACATATTCACTTGTGTAATGTCTAAATATGATCAGTGAATAATCACTGATCATTAATAATTATTCACTGTCTTAATTTGTTACAATTTGTCCATCCGGAACAAGTGAAGCCTGCTTGTTATCCGAGAAAAATAACTGCTTCATGTTTAGATCGAAGTAAATAATATTACCATTCAATTTGCTAACAGTTACTTTTACAATTTCTGTCCTCACGGAAACATATATATCAAAGGAAAAACTATAAAAATAAAATATGACCTGAACAGTCAAGGCAACAGTCTGCTGAGACTTGTGTTATCCGTAACTCGAAGACATTAGACGTCATATTTCGCATCCGCAACACAAGCCAGATGTTGGGCAGACGAGATATACGGATACCAGATATCACGCAGGAACATTAAGGAACGTCCCAACATAAATGATACTTGAGCAAGCTGCCGACAGACGTACACTTTGAGCGACAGCTGGGCGTGTTCTCGTCGTAGAAGGCACCCTGAGGGGTGGAAACCAGGGGTGACATTGACCCGAGTGTACGAGTAACTGTAAGCGGAGAAGAGAAAAGGGGACAGAAAATACTAAAACAGGCTTCGCTTATAGTCGATGTTCTCACAAAAAAAAAAGTTACATAATAATTTTAATTCAGAAACGTATTCACAAAGGATGCATTTAGTATACTAAAAGATACTTACTTGTTTAACAGACAAAAATGTATTATAAACAAGTGGAGTTATAATAAATTCCGCTTAAATCCTATTTTTATAATCGTATTGATATCCCAGTACTAAAACTTCTCGAACTCTAGCAACAAAGACACCTTTTTCGCATTTGCTCCAAAAATATTTTACAGTCGAAAGTATACTATTCTATTAGAAATTTTATTAAATTAAGTATACTGAAATACTGGCACTAATTTATTAACTATGGAGGCTTATCATAGGGGATTTATTCTTGCCGTCTTGTATTTAACCGTATTTTTTATAATTTCTGTTTTAGTGAATGTATAATTATTTTGGCACGATAGAGCGTAGATAAAACCTCACCCAATTTTAAGAAAGCATTGCAACATTAATATCTTCATTATTTTGTAACAGAAAACAGCTGTCAATAAAAAGTGATTAACTCAAGCGACTACAGCTGTCACAAAAACAACAGAACCGTACATAATAGATTCCAAAAAGTGTCTGAAACAATGAACTATGCCTTCTCGACGAGAAAAACGTAAATTATTTATCTGTGTCCTGATTTATAGGAAAGTTATAAATCTATGCTGAGAAGGATCAATCCCCCGTAAGATCATTCGTATTCCTTTCAAAAATACGACTGATGCTGCAATCCATAAATTCACAATTTTTAAGTTTTTCATGTGATTATAACATGACGAACTGTATCAGTAAATAAATGTTGGACATCCGTTAAAGGCCAAAAACACTGCATTTGTATAAAATCGCTTAGTTATTACTACATAACGTTCTAAGCAACAGAAACGTTCCGAAATGGTTAATGACATTTAATCTCTCTCTCTCTCTCTCTCTCTCTGTATATATATATATATATATATATATAGAGAGAGAGAGAGACAGAGAGAGAGAGAGAGAGACAGAGAGAGAGAGAGAGAGAGAACCCTGACTAGCTGACTGATTGACTGACTGACATATCAAACTGCAGCCCAAACCGCTGCACCTAGAATAATGAATTTTTTTGTGTGGTTTTCCGTCAGGTCGTAGGGGAGCACTAAGGAGGGATTTTTAGAAATTCGGTCTCTAAGGGGGTGAAAAAGAGGGTAATGTATTTCCGAAGAGACGTCGATAGAGCTCGAACCCGTCGGTCTATCATCGTGATTTTTACTTTAATAGGACAAACATAAAAATGCATATTAGCCAATTTTTAAGGATTTTTCGAAATTCAAGGGGTGAAAAGACCTTAAATGTGTTTCCGATTTACTACATGATATCTATCGAATCCTTCGGGATAGAGAGTTGGTATTCACTTCAAAATGTTGCTTACGTAAATATCCAAAAATGTGTTTCAGGATTTTTTGAAAATTGTTCCCCAAGCAGTAAATAGGAGCAAAGTGGGTATTTTTAAGAATCGTCTATATCACTGGGATGCAACTGACTATTGTCGTAATTTTTACTTCAATTGGTTACGTATACAAATGTCTATGACGCAACTAAAAAGGAGCAAAATGGGTATTTTTAAGAATCGTCTATATCACTGGGATGCAATTGACTATCGTGATTTTAACTTCAAATGGTTGCGTATACAAATGTCTGTGACGCGACTCCAAGCCGTTTCGAAATTCGTTAATTATGGGGGTAAAAATACGTGAAATGTGTCTTCGATTATTTCTCCATATCTATCAAACCAATAGAGTTATCGTAATGCTCTTCACTTTAGATTTATGCTTTTAAAAATGTCCCAAATACCATTAAAACTTATTTTCCTAATTAGGCATCAAAGAGGTAAAGGAAAAATCGATATATGTATATATATATATATATATATATATATATCCCACTGAGTTTTATATTGCGACGTGATTTTTGTTTAAGATTGAAGCTTACTTAAATACCTGAAAATTAACTTCACGAATATTCGAAATTACCCACCTAAGGAGGTGACAAGTAGTTAAAAGTGGTGAAATGTGTTTTCAATTAATGCTCGGTATATCTTAAGCTCAACGGGGTATTGTCGAGTTTCTGATGTCCACGAGACACCAATAAAGTATTCTAAAACGTAATTAAAGGGTTTTTTTCCAAATTTACTCTCTTAGGAGATGAATAGACCTTGAATGAGATTTAGATAAATCCTCGACATCTATCGAACCCATCGAGTTATACATTTAATATTTGCTTCAGGATAATGATTGTAGAAATGATCGCAAAACTGTTTTAAGATTTTTCGAAATTCGAACTCTCAGTGCTGTGCAGTGTTCATATGGTTTTTTAATGAATAATCGATTTCGATTCGACTAAATGGGATACCGTCGTGATTTACACTTCAATCGGATACATATACAAATTTCTAAGATTTGAATTTGAAATATTTTGAAATTCGACACCCAAAAGGGTGATAAAGCACAAAATTTGTTTTCCATCAACCCATGATATCTATTTAACCAGTAGAGATATTGAGTTGTTGATCGCGTCAGAGTGATGCTAGCGTAAGTATTTAAAAAATTCATGCAAAAGTTAATTTTTACTTTACAAGATAACTTGACTATGAAAAATATAACAAAGTTTGTAAACTTTCGAGGCAGTTGCTGTTAGTGGCAAGGACGAACTTTAGACAGCTTTTCGCGCGGACAGCTGTAGTTACTTATCCTGCTGCAGAGTTAGTTCAACTAGCCGTTTGGACATTTTAACATTTGATGACTGAAGTATCAATCTTGTGTACAGATATTTTTTTTCAGTTAAAGTAAATATTTTCAGTTACGAATAATACTCGCGATCAAAGCCGCGGGGGACTGCTATTTAGTACATAAATGGGGCAATTAATTGTTCAAATTCAAAGCATAAAAATTGTTCCTTTATTTAGATTCAGTCAATATGAAGGTACACAGCTAGTATATTTCAGTAAGTAACGTAAAATTAATTTAATATTTCTTGTAAGTATGGAATCTAAAAATGCGTAATGAGTATGTAAGGTACACCGAAACTGTACACACACTATAAAAACCTTCCTAAATAATAATGGAAGTTATTAACCCATACACATGTATGGACCGCTTACCGTACTTCAGTTTGTAAATTGATCAAATATTGAGCATTGTTACTATGCAAGTATGGTAACATGACCATATATTTGACTATTTCTTGAAATTATTAGGAATGCTACAATGTTACAATGTTGTGTGTGGAAAAAATCTTTACTATACCTTCTCTCTTAATACTACTATACATCGGTATAGAGAAAGTTTACAAATAATTTTTGCTGTGCAGATACGAACAGGCTAATTTGTTGTGAACATAATATGTTCTGATAAATATAATTAGTGATTAAGTATTCATTTGACTTTTAATATTCATCTGCAGTTTATGGTAAAGGTGTATGCAGCTTGATATATATTTTTATTTATTTACTTATTTATTTATTTGTGTTTATATATTGTAAGTTTAGAGATTATTTGTCGTTTCTAAAATCCATACTGACTCTCAGAAATAAAAATTTTAAAATGTTTTGGTTAAGGGGTATGGAAAGGTAGGATGTCGAGCTGGTGACTGGAACACTCAAACGTCAATAAAATCTGAACTACTCAACAAATTTCCATGAGATTTTTTGCCGAGTAGATATTTTATCAGCTGACGTTTATATATATAACATTATGAGGTAGTATGCTTTACTTTCGAGTAAAAAATTAAAAACGGTTTTTAGAAAAATAAGGGTTTGAAACCACAAAATCTACAAAAATGGGAAACTGTAATTTTTATAATTTTAAATACGATAATGTCTGGACCTCTATAATAACAGAATTTGAAAAATATTCGCGTTTTCATATGAAAATAATTTTAACATCCGTAAACCTATCGCGCAGAGATTTTCGGATAGTAAAATTATTTTCAAAATAAAACGCGAGTATATTTGAAATTCTGTTATTATAGAGGTCCAGACATTATCGTATTAAAAATTATAAACATTACAGTTTCCCATTTTTGTAGATTTTGTGGTTTGAAGCCCTTATTTTTCTAAAAACCGTTTTTAATTTTTTACTCGAAAGTAAAGCATACTACCTCATAATGTTATATATATAAACGTCAGCTGATGAAATATCTACTCGGCAAAAAAATCTCATCGAAATTTGATGAGTAGTTCAGATATTATTGACGTTTGAGTGTTCCAGTCACCCGCTCGACATCCTACCTTTCCATACCCCTTAACGAAAAGAATAATCTAATGAGCAATTACGCAAGCCCTCACTTTCAGATGTGGTTCCGAGAAGAATGCGCTATTTGGATCTGGTTGCTATACTCAAGGGATAGACAATTCGTACAAACCAATACGAGTAATGAGTGCGATAAATGTGTTAAAGAAACGTTGAATGAGAGCAGAGGAGTGTATTAAAAGTACTGTGTCCACACCGCTATCTACATCGTAATGCTCATAAAAATAGTTCTCATCTAAAGGTAAAGTAACTATAATGACATAATGCCCCTTATCGGAAAGTTATGTGTACCATTTTTTACTCTCTGAATATACACAGCCACACGTAACGTTATCAGAAAATCTGATGATGCGGGATCACGCTCGTCTTGAATCCGCTCTGAGTGAAGATATTTGTATCAGCGTTTAAGAGCGGGGATTTCAGCGCTCATGACGGATGACATTAGCTGATTATGAAGTAGCGTCAGTTTGAAAGCGTGAGGAAAACTGAAGGTACCCAAAAAATTCGTTGTCGAACAACGTCGTTCGGCACGATTTCTACATCCAAAAATCCAGGCCAACCTCGCTGGGTACCAATCCTGAATCACCTTGGTGGGTGCACACGGGACAAGTCACTTTAGGCCAGTCACTTCAATCGCATAAATATATGCTGAAAACCAGGTTAGCGATACGAGGTTATGTTGCCCATTGGTAAGTAAAACATAAAATATTCTAGGCAATGATTATTTGTTTATGAACTTTACTTCAGTATAATTTGTGTCCTTGTGTCAATTGAAACAACATTTAGGCAATATGTTCGAATCGGCCATAATGAAACTTCTTGGATTTAACGTATTTTTGAGCGAGTCAATTGTTGTGAATTGGATTTTTTATTTCGCTCTTAGGAAACTACTGAAAAAATTATTATCTGACAACATTTATTAGTCAGATTTTTGATATCCCTACTGGTATTTAAATTTGCACTTGTATTAAAATAAAAGTAAGATATTTAAAAGTGCGATTCTCAGCAAATTATTATGATTTTATAAAAATTAGGATACATTGGTGTAATATCATTTTGCATGTCACTATGCTAAATATGAGGTTAATAAGTTATTAAGTTTTAATGACTGAGATGCCATTAAATACGCAGTTCGTTGGCGTACGGAACATACGATTTGTATTACGTTTTAAAAACAATTAAATTACGCTAATTGCGGAGGGAGGTTACTTAATTACGTAATAATGTATTTTGTTAAAATAGGCAGTTAACTGTTAGCTCAGCAGTCCGTTTTATTTACTTGTTGCCGATACCGATGCGATGTCGAAGTAACGGGAATCGGAACATCGTCTGACCTGGACGTCATTGTGCATCCTGGTAGTGAAGTGACCCCGGCGATGGCCCGTCGATAGTTTTACATGTGCTTGTGTCGGCCTGTATGTGGCATCGCGTATCCTTGTTTCAGGCTATTGGAATGAGGAGTTGTAATGTCGCATTGTGGCCATTGTTTAATATTTATTAAGCCTTGGCGAAGTTGGTCAGGTTAGGAAACTATGTTAGGTAGAGTACTCAGGCTGGTCAGCTTGCCAAGGCCTACCTGTCTCATACCTATGACTGACCCAAGCATACTGCATGGACCATAGAAAAATAAGACCAAACATTTATTTCAATTGGATAACTGCTGTAAATAACACTCAAGTTCAGATGGACCTTGTGGGTATACCTACTGATATTATAGTGTTACTTATTTCGTTACTTCATGAACTAACGATATGCCTAGTTCTTTTAATAAGTACTAAATTCTTACAGTATACATTTATGAATTCATTGCTGAAATAAGTAATTCTTGAAGAATAAATATTACTTCATGAAGTACTGCTTATTTTCCAGTGCTCCGATTACACAAAATTTAGGGTATTGTTTGTGATTTTATTAAGTTATAGTCAGCATGTCTAGCTACACCTGTAACTTTGTATTTCGTACATATTTATTCCTTCTAGAAATCTACATGAAATTACTATTAATAATTGGATTATTTTTAAATTCTTTAATTTTATTTCACATATGCTGACGTATTGGCTAAAGCTGAATACTTCGAAACATGTAAACATAGATATATAATCCTTGTAACAATTATGTTTGCATGCTGTTTTTTTTTTCTGAGAAAACAACACATGTGAATGTGGATTTGAGGATTCGTCCAAGATAAAGGTGTTTCCAAATATATAATATATATTGAAATTAGAGGATTCAATGTGTTTTAAATATGATCACTGTAAAATAAATCAACATTCGCATGTATTCGCATTTTACAATATGTCTGAAACATGTACAAGTAACATATTTCATAAACCTGGTGGCAAAAATGTGTTGTTAGTCTACAAACAACAGTTTCGATTTGTTTAAGAAATTGGTTGGAAATATCGGATGATATGTAAACAATCTGTATTCATACAACAATCATAAGACGTTATTTATGCTCCTGAAGTATTACGACCACATTTGTAATTAAATTTACAAATATTTTAACTTTTGGAAACTAGCATGAGAAAAACACTTTACAAAGTCAAAAAAATTAAAAATAATAAGAAATTCTTAAACTGCTTGATTTAAAATATTTAAGAAATACTAAATTCTGTTTCTACAGATTCTATAACAAGTTAAATTTCACCTCATTTGGCAATTCAGGTTCTAGTGTCTACCGGTTCTTAAAATTGCCAAGCAACAAGTAACATTATACTATACAGTCACGTCTAACCATAATTTTCGTACACAAGATGCTTAAACGGGAATGAGACTTGAGCAGCATTGTTTAAGTGAGCCGTGTATTATTTACTTCTTGCTTTAAAAAAACGTACTGCAAAATCCTCCTGGATTTGAAAAAATGTTGCACAAAGCCATTTACAATGCTTCGCGAATGAAATTAATACGAGACAAAGCGATTTTCAAAGTGCTTTGTTTTAAAAATTGAGAGTTTCCGAGTGAGAGGATATAATTTCACCCGTGTTTTCAATGGGAAGTTTATAGAAGTTTGCTACTGCAGTCTCAAAGTAAATTCCTTTTCGGCAATAGATCAAGGAAGTGGAAGTGAAAGGTCTCGAGGAAGGTGAAGTTCTTGTTTTGAAAAGGGGAATGGGCGGAGGAAGCTTGCGACGCGTTGCAAAGGCTTCAGAAAGGATCAAACAAACGTTCAGCCTAGCGGAATTTCCACACCCTTTTACTTGGAAAAACAATGCACGTCCGTGGAAGGTAATTCTCGTGTAGATTTTCCGAAAATAAGGTAGAGTGAAGGTTTATTCCCTACGGGGCCGTCCAGGTAAACATGTAACATCACGGGTCCTTGAAGCATTTTGTCATAATGTAGTTGAAAAAAACCATTGATTTGTGTTCGAGAAATCTACAAGATTTTTGTTGTTCGCGACAGTTAGCCTTTTTAGCTAAGCCTCTGAAAAATTTTTGCATTTAAAAAATATCCAATATTTTCGCCACTCGTGCGATTTATAGCAAATTGCCACGTTTTTTTTCCGCATATTTTCTATATTAAATGCTTAGTCAAAATTCGGTATCGAATAATGGCGATCTCTTCACCATAATCTGAGTATTTAATACACGTTTTATGACAACCGAGTGCAGAATTTAACTTACTGCGCGTAAGGAGAAAATCCGTAACGATTTTTTTTATTTCCTTTCGCCTGTACGTACTGAACGCTGTAGTTCAATATTCAACCGATAGAACGCTTCAATTACTTCTACTTTGTCCATTAAAAGCACACAAATTGCAATCACAGGACGAATAAAGTTACACTGTGTTTTACGCAGCCAGTTATATTATTAAGACGGACAATCTGTGCACCCCTATCTGCGCGTTTCGACATCACGCTACCATACAATAGCTTACTATATTTTATTAATTTCGGATTTACTCTGCTAACATATTCCAACAATGTCAAGAAAAACGTTTTCTCGGCAAATAGCATATTTTCGTTGTCACGACCGAAAAAAAAAACTAAAACAAATACAGTAGAATTCCAAACATATAGACAACAGAAAATGATTTTTTAACATGAGAGTAATAAAACTCACATAGAATAATTTATAAGAATTTTTTTCAACAGCCCACCTCATGCCATTTGGTTACTTTACACAATTTTATTTTTGTAATGAGCATTTGTCTTTCCGGAATAAGTGTCTATCGTACTTGACTTTATTGTTCTCGGAAAATATAAGACAAATATTTACCATAATTTTGTTATAGATGTTAACATAACTGGTATCTGTAAATAAAAGCAAGTGATATTGATTGGGCCTATAAAGAGTCGGAATTTACCAACTGACTGGAAACCGCCATTAAGCATCGGGGCATTCCAACATTCTAACTTTATCGTAAATCAGCTCTTAAAATATCAAGCAGACTGCAATATCGCATGTAATTTTTATTTCAAAAACGGGATCAAGCACAGAAACATAGAATGGGAGCAGACATTGATAGAGCAACGTATGTTGTACTTGTCAAACGAG
Organism: Medauroidea extradentata; assembly: GCA_003012365.1. NCBI lineage: Eukaryota > Metazoa > Arthropoda > Insecta > Phasmatodea > Phasmatidae > Medauroidea > Medauroidea extradentata. The sequence continues at coordinate 12,062 of PNEQ01041161.1, forward strand.
ACGCATATAGGTCTTTTCAGGCCATCCTTTAAGAATCCAGGAATTCATGGTGAAATTAAATAAGCGTTCGAGATGTGCTGTAAGAAGAGAAATGACAAATCCAATGTGAAAATAAGACCCATCCATTGTGTGTCCCGCTACATTAACGTTATATGCGAATTAAGTATTAGAAAAATCCATCACTCTTCAGAAAAGAGGATATGAAAAGCCGAGAAGTTGGAAGGGTTTAGTTAGGGATGGTGATTCATCGTGTAAAATGCTGGCTGCTTGCTACGCTTCAAAATAATGTATTCAGTTTTTACGTTCTTCTGTCGTTACTGGTGAGTGAGTCCCTATTTCAATTGGCTAGTGCTAATTCCGTTGCGCTACTATACAACGTCTGCGTTTCATCTGTAAACAGCTTAACCGTGTCGCACAACAGTCGTCCAATTACAGAGCCGCAAGGGAGATTACGCTAGCATATAAGATTGTAACAATTTCCCACTATCTCTACTTATCGTGCATCGCCAAAGAAGCATGCAGGCAGATTGTCACTTGATTTAGGTTGCTAACTGATAACAGTAAATAATTACGTCAAATACGTTCACTAAAGCTTTCGAAATATGAATTATTATTATTATTATTATTATTATTATTATTATTATTATTATTATTATTGGCACACGCAAACTATTACCACTTCGCTGTTTTGTTCAGCAGTATGCTTACTTAGCTACACTCCAAAGCATTGACAAAATTTTTCCCATTTTCATGTATACCTACTTCCAATGTTATTTAGATGATGCCTTCAGTAGAACCTAAGTATTTATATATATTCATCATAAGTGTTCTACCTACAGCAGGTTTTCACACAGTAGTTCTCCATTTTCTCAGAACTTCTGCCATCCTCTTCAGGTTCATGAAATATTCGCTTCCTTAATGTCAAATATTATGTATCTTCTTCTTCCTCTCACAATATCTTCCCACAAACAAATCTTTCCATAGTTATTGTTAGCTAGCAGTCCGTTATTAGTGAGTGTCGAGTTTAATTTATACATATTATTATATTTATTTACATGTAGATATTCCAATTGGCAGGTACTCTTCAAATTACACATGATGACCCGGCGTTGGGAGGTGCGATAATTATTGCCCTACGTCACTGCCAGCACGTCGTAAATTATTTGTCGCTTCCATCTCTCACAGTAATGCTCTAACATATAACATGGATAATATGATGAAATTATTTAGAGCGTGTGTCGGAACGCTTGGGATTTAAAGGTGAAAATTCACGGCAGACTTGAGCACACACGCGGCTAGTAGGTTCATTAATTTAATGTGGCAGCCTGCCTAGGCCGTTAAATGGTGTGCAGAGCTTCTGTCGTTACAAGATTATTCAAAACTTGGCGGATTTTGAAGATTATATTTGCTTAGGAATATCAGATAAAGAATTTTACACGTACGAATACCCATTTCAAGTTCTCCACTACTCTATAAAGCACATTATCTATCGGTTGCAAACGGCAAAAATGCTTATTTTTGCGGATCTTTTTAAGTACGAAAATCTTGCTGCAGAATCGGTAGAGATACTGGTAAATCGCGGGAATAGTTTACTGTTTGCTAGGCTCCAACGGGATGTATATAACACTGAATGTTTTGTATCAACATTTGCTATCGTTTATTTCTAGCATTTTTTCTCTCTACAACAGGCCCAGTTAGAACTGCACAGCTTGGACACACAGCGTGTGTGATTTGTCCCAAAACTGTTCACAAGTGTCACGGTTAATACACGTTATTGGAGACTTTTTTTTTTTTTTAACATTTTCGCGATTTTCCAGTGTCTAGAGGGTATAGGCGTGTACAAAAGAACTTTGTCGTTAATATTGCGTCATAAAATTGTAGGGTCACCAGTGAATGCCTCATAGAGTCGAGTTCGCAGCGAGATCCCTGCACGCCAGTTCAGCGACTTGGCGCCAAGTGTTACGGTTAGGCGTGATGCACGTGTGTCGTTCCTACCGCTTGTGCACGCAAGAAACGTCCACTTATGCGGCCACCTTAATGGGACATGGATAGAGATGATGGTTAGAACCCACGATTTTCCGCGAAAATAATTCTGCAGCAATTTGTTGCAATGCCTTATGTGCACATGTGAAGCTCTGTTTCATGGTTATTGGCAGAATGTATTATTAGAGCCACGATTTTATGGCGAAAAGATTTTTGCAACATTTGGTTTCGATGCGTCATGTGCACACCTGCAGCTCTGCTACATCGTCTGTGGTTGGATGATTTTACCGTCACTTGCCTTGGCAAATTATAGACGTACAGACTCACAATAATCTTATTCTGATTGGTGCAGTAAAATGAGAAACGTGTCTGAACAAAGAC
>PNEQ01041163.1:0-32183 GCA_003012365.1 Medauroidea extradentata
GGAAGATCGTAGAGGACATGTTGGTGAAGTTTGTTCCGAGGAAAAGAATAAAGACTGGGGGGGGGGGGGAGAGAAAGTAAGAGGCTGACGAGGAAGTGTAGGCAGTTGCATGCAAGGAGTATGAGGGAGGAAATGGCGTATGTTAAGATATGGATGAAGCAGATGGGAAGGGAGCCGGACGCTAAGATCAAAGAGGCAACAAATGAATACCTTCAAAACATGACGGAAGAAGGTGAATGCAAGGGATGGCAGAAGCTATTTGGTTATCTGAAGATGGTGAAAGGTGGGGAGGAAGGTATACCATTGCTAACAGGTAAAGATGGTTTCACTGCTTATACAGAAAGTGTGCAGAAATTTTAATAACATAGAAGTATATTTCCAAGTTTGTGTTCTTTTCGTACAAGCATAATATGAATAAGTTAAGTGGTTTTGTATAAAATATACACATGACACGCAACAACACTGCCCGTGCACTACAGGCGAGAACTTCTCTTAATGAAGGAGTAGGTATATTTTGTGGTGCCAACATAAAGTGAATATGGACTGAAATGTGTAGAAAGTGAGTTTGTTAATACCGATTGACAAGTTCATGGTTGACATTTCATTCCAGGTTTGTCAGTCCAGGTTAAAATGGGAATAAAATCTTATTATAAATCCGCAAATTAAGGATTAATGTAAGTTAGGAAGCTAGGTTTTCAGAAGTGTGAAACAGGAAAGGTAATACCAGGGTTAAAGTGTAATAATAGAGACAGTATCTACACAGGGTTCGCGATCCCTGTGGAGATGCAATGCTGCCACCTTAAGTTTACCACCAGGCGCTAGATGGCAGAGTAGCTGCGACAATGAAAGAGACTAATTGAAGTTATGGTTCACATTTCTCTCTCTCTCTTATTCGCAGTGCAATTACACATACAGTACCTCACACGTGACGAGTCACTGCGGGGTTCTACATGAGCATGCCTGCGGTCCATGTACGTCTATCCTCTGTGCCTCGTACCTACGTACACCCTCGACGACTGTGAGGCCGGCCGCCGACAACTGGCCAATGGTGAGCAGCGGAGCCACTAGGTGTCACCATTCTTTTTGAAGAGTTGAGCCTACAGCGATATTCGTGTATACATATGTATACACACTGTGACACAAAGGGGACTCGCTACCCCAACCTCACACTAAACCATAGCATAATAGTGAACACTCTGGGAGAATCAAGGGCCAGGGGAAGGCAGAATTATCAGCTACGTGACCCGAAGGTCAGAAAGTGACAACAGTTGTAATCAACACTGCTGTATATTATAAAATCTCAAGGGTACAATAGATACAATACATTCTTACGCTACAATCGTTGCCGTCACTGATCAAGAGAAAAGCGTACAAGTTGAATCGGGCGGGACGGAAAAGGAATAGAAGAACAAGAAGTAATCTGCTTACCATGGACGGTAACAAACCGAAGAACCAGGCAGGTGCGGCTCGACCCAAGCTACAAACACAACTGGCCTCCTGGCCGTGGGCCGGCACGAAGGAAGCCGTGGAGAAAGGAAGGGAAAGGTATGCACGCAGTGCGGAGCACGAACGGGGTGGGGAGGAAGGGGAGGCGCTGGTGGGAGGCTTCAAACTGTGCGATCTAAACGAGTCCACAAAATGGCATCCAGCCTGGAAGGTTGCACCACATGGCACAACACAAAACAGATACAAGTAAAAACATGAGTGAAACAAGACAATTGTTGATCTGCTAAGCTTGACTCACTGGCACTAGGCCACACACCTTTAACCTCGGACTGTTTTCAACCCGTAGAACTGTCTTTCACAAGTTTAGCCAAGTAGCATTTCTTAAACATAACAAGAATACTTACAGTAATACTAAGAAGACACATTAACTATACATTACGAACACTGATAACATTAGCTACGATGGTTTCAGGCTTATTTACAATGTGCATGATGTGACTACCTATGTGGTACACTGTATTCAGTTTTCTGTAAATGTTTGCTGATTTCTGGTAGCCTGTTTTTAACTTTAAAATTCATTGGAAACCAACCAAATTATTTTTCTGGAATGACGTTTAACTAAAATTCTGGTACGTGCAAAACATGATAAGTAACATTCAAATTAAGTAGTATTGCCAAGTTATAATTCCTGTTACCGTAGAACTTAACATAAACTCGTGTGATGAATTCATCACTTTGTATCAGTCTAGAAATAAATACAAGGTAGGTATGAACTCATATAACTCAAATGTCATTTCATCTTCAGTGGTACTTAAAGTACAAGCCTTAACAAATCTTTCTGAGTTACTACTTAAAGTTTGCTGGCTTTCATATCCATTATCTACAGGTCCTTGACTTCTGCGATGTAGCCGCGTCATTTTCATATATCTTCACAACGTTTCTGTCGACATTGCAGCCTACGTCTGTGAGGTAAAACTGTAACTGTATCTCTTCCGAGCCCCTTCCAATTTTTTTTAATTTCACAAATACCCAAATCCTGCTATGCCTGTGTGTAGGCCAGCATGCATTAGTAGCTAATTAATACACGAGGAGGGATTGAGTGCATCTCATGGTAGAGCCGTACGTAGCTTGCTGTGTAATAGGAGGTCGCGGGCCTGGTGGGCTCAACAAGGATGCCTGGAGACGTGGCTGCAACAGGGGCTGTGCACACATCCCGAAGAGAGCAAGTGTCAGATATAAGGGCACAGAAAAAAAGTACCAATAGGGTACGTAGGGTACTCTGCTCAGAGAGCTTTGTGCCAGGAGCCTGAGTAGGCATACTTGTAGAAGCACTCTGCAGTGTTGGCAACAGAAATAATTCCTTTGTTTGTCAGCCATGGCCAGAGGACACCCCAGGTAGAGTGGCTTATCTCTCCACCATCGCCGTCTTCTTTCTTCAATGTCGGCTGCTGTACCTCTTATGTCGCGGTGGAGGGAGGGGGAGCGGACCCCTTGTCTTTATATACTGTAGCCTGGGCCTGGATGTTCTCTGATTGGCCAGGGCTGTCTGCCGATTCTCTGCTTCGTTTGCTGTGATAGGCTGCGGTGTTCGGCCAGTTCCTGGTCACTTTGCTCCTAGAATGTTCGGCCAGTTTTGGACAAGTTAGTTCCTGTCCCTTGATCCAGCTTTTCTGAAAAGAGGTGCCTAAATATGGCTTAGCTTATAATCATCTTCCCTGTTATACCTGCCGTACGGTTACTTGATACTTTCTGGAAGGCCTGCTTATAGCTTGGATCTGTCTTCACACCAACTATGTATCCTTATGCTGAACGTCAACAATAACATTGCCAGGCTGACAGCTGCACTACAAGCCACCGTACATTGTTCATCCGCCGCCACTAACTATGTCACTTCTAAAATATTTTAATATATGCCAAATGCAATTATACATTTTGTTTCATTTCCTGAAAATTATCACTTTATGTACGTATTCCATTAAACAGTATTCAATATTTTAGCCACTGCTCATAATATATATAGAAGTATTTCTATGACAATGCCAACCCAACGATCCTCCAACTATCGTATAACAGACGTGTTTAACTCACTTTTAAATTAATTATTTCAAACAATTTTCATACTCGCGGACGCATGACAAAAAATACATTTATTTATCTCACTGTATTGCTTTTATATTTCTTTACACAGTTGTATGGTAATAACGGAATTATTCCTAGTAATTTTGTTCAACAGTTTGTTTCTAAAAGTATCAACTTTCCGTAAGACGGGTATAGTGTTGGAAGGATGTTTTCACTTCTCGGATCTATGTTTTCTTGTAGTTAGAGACGTTGGGTATAGTATTATCTCTGTCAAATTCCATGTTGTGCTTTGTTTCGACCAAGTGTTCTGCTATGGCTGACCTAAGATTATCCTGTTTGTAATCTCTGACATTTTCTTTCACACTAGTGATGTCTTTCCTTCTGGTTAGTCCAATGTAGACTTCCCACAAGAGCAAGGAATTCAGTATACACCTTCAAGTTGTTCTGCTGGGGTCTTATCCTTGACTGAAGCAAGAGAGTTGCCTATAATTTTGACTGGTATTGTACAGGTAGGAGAAGACGGAACAGCTGGTCAGATATTCCTTTGGCATGTGGAACTATAGCCATTTTGGGAAGTGGTTCTGTGTTTTTTATTTCCTTGGGGTGGTTTCATAACTTTGTTTATTTTGTTCTTGCAGTAGCCAATAAGTTTGAAGACCATCTAAAATGTGTTTCAGTTCCTCTGTAATATCAGTATCCTCAGATGTTTCTGGCTCAGTTTACTAGACTTGAAATTATTGTTCACTTCTGTGATAGTGGGTGGTGAGAGTTGACGTGTACAAGGATTATTTCTTTTCAACCTCCAATGGTCTGTAAAAAAATTGTAAAACACTTTTACTATCAAAAGATAGGTACATCTTTCAGCTACTCTTCAACATAATCAGCACACAGATTGAGACACTTCTCCCGGTGCACGAGCTTTCCAATACCCTCTGCAAAGAAAGTTGTCGCAACTGAATGTGGTTGGGAGTGAGGTGTAAACAATGGTGCTATGTTACGATCACTTCACGGACATCCCTAGGTGAAACTAAACTGCAGTCACAACATTTGATACACCTTGTATGCGTACCACGTACAAAATATCTATAAACACATAATGTTTAATAGGTAGCCCCCCCTCCCAACTCCTCCATTGCCTGATCCATGCCTGATGTCACACTGAACAATTAGTCAGGTACTGTGTTGATATATAATACGCATGTAGACTGCACGGATACCTGGAGGCGTGAGCTATTATTTGCGATGGAGCCATTATGTTGTTTGGTACTTATGTGTGCAGGATGGGCGAGATTGTGGTGGAATTGTACTGGAGGCATGCCCCGGTGACGTGCCGCAACTTTGCCGAGCTGCTCAAACGAGGCTACTACAACAACAGCAAGTTCCACCGCATCATTCGGGACTTCATGATACAAGGCAAGTCTCGTATCTTATCTGTGAGATCTCTGGCCATCTCCATTCAGCTCGCCTGTGTGATGGGAGAACACCTTCCTGTCAGTCTGGGTAGTTGAACACGATACATAACAGGATGTCCACATTCTGGAAAGTCACGGGAAATTGGGGAAAAGTTAGGGAGTGTAATTGTTCAGGAAGTCAGTGACTTACATGAAATCATGGCTAAGTCGTGGACATTCCCCAGTCATGTGATACTGTAATATGAGGGGAGAAGGTATGCATGCTCCAGTCAGTTACACACACTGTACATTTTGTTCTGGCAGTCTTATGTACATTAACATACACGCTATATGCAAGGCTTTATTTGAATGTTCAATTATTTTATATTGTGATTCTAGTTTCAAATTCTTTTAAATATTTTTTTTTGTTTTGGAAAATTGCCTATGTTTATTTAAAAAAAAAATCATCTGAATTTTGGTAACAAAAAATATAGGAAATTTTATTTCAGACTTGTGTGGATACCTGGAATAGGTATTTAACAACCTTAGCAATTAGAGGTTTTATCAATAAGTGTGGGTAGTGGGAAGATTTAATTTTTTTCAGGTCAATTTTATTTTTAAAATTTAATGTTTAAGTATTATTGTTTTTTATGTTCGTAAAAAATTGTGTAAATCACTCGAGACTCAATATGTTAAGTCAGTTTTTTGTTAAAAAAAAAACCAAAAAGCAGAATAACTTAAATGTTAGTACCAATAATCTATATACTGAATGAATTTCCTAACCTCCGTGTTTTCTAGAAATGTGTATGAATGAAATAGTGCAAGTAAGTTATTTTTAAAACTAGCCATGTAAATTACCCTTTATCGGATAGCCAAAAATCCAAAATTTTTCTATTCAATAGTTGGTATACCCTGATTCAATAATGCAGTGGAGCACCCCGTATGCGAGATGGTCGAGACCTGAACCATTTCAGACAACAGAAAGTTTTGAATAACAGAAGTGTATTGTTTGGCTGATAGCCGAGACTATCTAGCAGCATTTTTTTTTTATTGTAAGCAACATTCCGATCTGACAGGTTAATGTTTTCTGTCAGTATGAACAAACAAAGCATATTAAAATAATACACTGAATAATTCACCGCAGTGCTGAAAGGTCACAAATGTTAAACTTATTCACAGTAGAACTTCACCGTCTGGTGTCATGAAGGGGTTGGAGTGGGTAGGGTGTTGACAGGCGATAGCTGCAGCCGGTAGTGGTAGGGACCTTGTCAAGGTCATACTGTAGCTACGTGGCACACAAGTGAGAGTGAGACGACTCGGAGCGAGAAGAACACAAAGGCAGGACATCTGATGCGCCCAGATATTTGGTTTTCGTTACTGCCACACATTTTATTTCTTATGTGAAACTGACAATGGAAAAATATTTCTCAAGCCATATAAATTTAAAGTTGGAGGTGACAGTATATTTTGTGCTGATACCTCACATACACATTGTTCTTGAAGCTGCTGCATAAGATTCTATGTGTATCAATACAGCGCTTGCAATAAATGGGCGACCTTGGAATAAAGACATTATTTCTGCAGCGTTTAGATTACACATACAGCTACAGGTTTACTTACGGTTGTTACAATTATGTACGCATATACGTACAGAGCACACAGTAAATGACTGTATTAACATGTCATGAAAAAAAAAAAAAGAATCATAATTTCTTTGCCTTTTCAAATAACATTGATCCAAAAATGCTAACACCTTCACTTTACTGCACATTGAATGAGAGCCACTTTTCTTTAAGAGTTTGTGGAAGCTAGCTCTTTTTTAAGTTTGAGGCACAGAAACGGGGAAGGTGATACGTAGAATATAACACGTCGTTCAAACACCTCATCGCCTCTACTAGACGCGAAGGACTGAACTAGATTGCAGTGTTCTCGTAGAATGTGTTTTTCAGTGGGACTTCAAGCAATGACCCTATGATTTTATTTGTGGTAAAGTCCAATGCAGGTTTCTGTGATTTTGTTTTACGATTACGGTTGATATTTTCTCAGCTACAGCAACATGAAAAAGCCATTTTTAGCACTTTCGAGGAGCTTGGAAATCATGTTTTTAATTAGCGGACGGACAGCATTTTTTAAATCATAGAGATGCAGTTTGAAGTGTGTCTTCTTTTCGTAGATAAATGTTTTGGAAAAATTTTTATAGTTACACAAGAAAAAATACTTTCCGTAACACGCTACAGCACGGTTCACATGTCAGGTCCTCTAACTCTTAAGGGTGCCACCTACCGTGCTCTTCAAATGTGTTTCTGTGTGTTCTTAAATGTTGCTGACAATTGGAATTTGATCCCCGTGGATTTTTCCACACCCCTACAGATAAAGAAGTTTCTCATAACAGAATTACAGGTACAAGATGCTGCAGTGTATCTGTAAAGTCAGCTAAATTTTCAGTAAAAATTTCAAGAACATCTGTAATGCAAAATATAACTGTTAGAAAACCTTCGTAGAGAATGGCGGGAAGTAGGCCACTAGGTTTTTTTTATTGTAATAATGTATTAAGAACACATAAAGAAAAGGAAATTAAAACAGCACTTTATGTAAGAAACCTTAAGAAAAACTAAAATGTTTGATGTCTTTGAATAAACGAAAATAAAGTAAAAAACAAATACTGTACCATTTTAAAATTTAAAACATACTTTTCTTGGATCATAATATATTTAAAAAATTTTCTACAAACATTACTTTTTCATTAGCAAATCAAGGGAAATACGGTTAGGTTCGTAATCCTCAATTCGATAGCCCCAATTTCTGAAACAACGTTTTTTTAACACACAAAATAAACCCATATTGCTCATAACAAAGCTGAAGAATTGAACTTGCGAACTTCACTCCTACTACAAATGGCAATTCTTCTCGGAAACAGCATGGGAAGTAAAATACTTTTTTGGTTCAAAGCAAGGGCCTCCAACGGCTGTATGAGAAAACACACAGTCCATAGATAACTATGCACTAGAGAAACAATTTATACATTCAAGGAGTATTTTTTTCTGCTGTTTTTAAAGTTGTACTATCGAATCCCGGATAGTTTACCATATGCATACCTAGTTTTAAAATTATGCACATTTAATCATAAACTAATGTAAAAACTTAAAAGTGTAATGCATAACTTATAGAAAGCTATATAATTGAGAATTATCATCTTAAAAAATACCTGTAATACATTAATGAAAATAGTTTTCCTAAATAAATACACAAAGTTCTTTTAGGATTTATTTTCCAAGTGCACATTTCAAAGTTTCATTCAGTACCTTAAAAAAATTTTCGAGGAAATCGTTTCACTTTTTGCCTGAGTTTTCTTCGTTCTGTCATTTTTAAGCAGGCAGAATCTTGTTTTTCTTTCTTAGACTTAAATAATTTTTAAATTTTATGGTGCAGTTGTATGCAAGGGCGAATAATTTTCAAAGTAATAGTACAATAAAAAAATATCTTAGAAAGAAAAATTGGTTTTAATAGACTGTAAAAACTGTGGAAATGCAGGAAAAATGTCACAGGCATATTAAGAACAAAAATTTACCAGACGTGCTTGACAACAATAATTCTTACGAGCAAGTAGTAAATGCACTTTGTTTAGTCGTTTAGCTTAGGCCTAACATAATCATTCAGAGAACTTAACCACAACATTGATGAGTTACAGTATGCTAACAAAGTGTTAGACAACTGGTAAAACAAAGTCATGGCGATGATATTGATTGTACAGTGTTTTGTAGGGAAAGACAGCTTGAAATTAATTTTAGAGACTTTTTATAGTTCTTGCAAAAACCTGTTAAGTCAACCTGAAAAAAATTACATTTCTTCAGGTTTGTATCAAAAAGGTTTCATTGTATTTGTTTCATATGGTTAGTTGTGTGTGTATCGCAGGTGGCGACCCAACTGGCACTGGCAAAGGTGGGGCTTCCATATACGGCAGGTACTTCAACGACGAAATCCACGAAGAATTGAAGCACACAGGTGGGTTTGTTTGCGTGTAATATCCTGTCATCACTTGCTGTAGTTGTCTGTATTGATGTGATGTTGACGCTTGTCTGTAGGGGCGGGAATACTGTCCATGGCCAATTCTGGGCCTAACACCAACGGCTCACAGTTCTTCATAACCCTCGCCCCGACCCAGTGGCTCGACGGCAAGCACACCATCTTCGGTGAGTTTCACTCTTGCAGATGGATGTTAGTGCTTTGAGATATCAATTCCTGGAGGTGTTATGTATTTAGAATTGTTTTACGTGTTGGAGGCACAGAAGAAAAATCGCAATAAGGTTTACAATGGCGTGTGTGCTTCAAGCTCCAGCCTTCTTAACTACAGCACTAACGAACTTAGTGGTCAGCAGTGTGTTATTGTAGACGGTAAACATTCGTCCTGGAGAATGGTTAACTGTGGGTTACGCAGGGGTTAGTTCTTGGACCCTTACTGTTTTCCCTTTTAGTAAATGACCTATCAGCTTCACTGAAGAAATGAACTACCACTTGTATTAATAACGATTTTCAGTCTATTGCAAGTTGGTCCATCAGAACTGAATTATGCTGCAATCCCTTTAAAAATAAATGCACTCGTATCTTCCTGTAGGACTAGGTGAATTCAGAAACATTACTATACCTACAATAATGGATGCAGGATCAATAATTTTGTTTGTTCAAGAATTGATAGATCCAAGAATTATCCTCAGTGATGATCGTTCTTGGTCAGCCCATGTTGGAATATATGCACTTCTTCGTACTCCATGCTCAACTGACACAAACAATTTTTACCACGCGTTGATAAAGTAACCCACGTTCAAACATTGATATTTCCTGTACTTGATTACTATGGTGATGTGTTCTCAGATGTTGCTGAAAATGTAGCAGCAAAGTTACACTGCATAAAAAATACATCTGCTTGATTTGTAGTTGGTTTAAGGCCTCATGATCATGTCTCGTAATATCTTGTCAAAGTTAACTGGCTTTGGTGGAAAGAGAGGTGCATACTTCATAGTTTAGCCCTTACATACAAAATATTAACTTTATCTAAAACAAGCCCTAAATAATTAGCGACCAATTAAAAACTCTGTGGGAGCAATCATAGTACAGTAAAACAAACCTCGATTTAATGACCCCACAAGGTTCCAGATAATATGTTGTTAGACCGCTGGTGTCGTTAGTCCCGAGGTAATTAATTTTCACCCCCCCCCCCCCCCCCCAATTTTTTCTAAAGTGAGTTTTTTTAAAGTTACGTAGGACAACTACTGACTTAAAATAAACACTTTTTTCATTCAAACTATATTTTAGTATAATGAAAATGTGTCTTCCAAATAAAATGGTACCCCATAATCCCAAAAACAAAAAACCACGAGCACCGCAAAATTTTGCGCCGCGAATAATGCTCATACTTGATCATGTGCAGCATAAATATTAGGTAAAAATGACCCAATATTTGGTAAAAAAAATTGTACGCTATTTAAGTAAAAAAAAGTTATCTGATAAAAACTGAAAAAAACTTCACGTTGCAGGAAAGAAATGTTGTATGCTGCGCGCGGCGCAACTCTTCACGCCGCAGCTCCTAGCGCCGCTGGCCTACAAATTGATATAGCACACGTAAATACAACCTTTCTTGTTCATCATAAAATAGTAATAAATAGAAGAAATACAAACACAACTTCTCATCAGCTCAAGATAAAGCTTGAGTACAGTCAATTTTATATGTTACGAGCAATAATAAAATAAAAACCTTATCAGCCCACATGTAGCATACAGGACTAATTGTATTTGCGTCATAGGCCATTTTTATGCTGCAGCAATCTGTACAGCCACATGCCCCACATGCCGAGTGATCAATAACACAGTGTTAAGTTGTCAAGGTCAAGCACTGTTCGGTAATAAGAATAAGGCAAAGCTCAGGAATGTGGCTGAGGGTGGCGACAAGGGGAGAGCTGTGTAGCCACACCCCGCTGCTATGCCTTGCCTTCTCAGCTCCCTACAGTAGGTAGGTAGGTATTGTCGGAGCTCAATTCTAATGCGCACAATCTGATGTGAAGCTAGAGAAAAATAAAGATGAAATAACACTGAATTGTTTCCTTTATTGCTTCTTTGATGGACTTTCATGCTGGTTTTTTTTTTTTCACCCTGCTGTGATGATGGGGTAAAAAAAGTCTCTTCACCCCCCAACCCCCTGGACATAAGACCGACGGAAACAAAGACAATGGCTGGGAGAGAGTTGGAAAGGAAAGACGAATAAACAGCTCTGCTTTGTGGCGAGACAGGATGCACTAGTTGCACGTGATTATTAGACAGTGGGTGATGACGAACATACACTAGACAAGACACGGAAGTAGATGTGCGAGGTGGAGGGAATATTGGCTGGATGGCGTGGTAGAATGTGTGAGAGGTGTGCAGAGAGGAGGGAGCGTCGAGAAGTGAACGGCAGGAGGAGATAAGGCAGCCTTAGTCATCACGGTTCACATATGTTGGTGTTGCGCGGGTGGCCTAACTCACCCGGTGCATGCTTTATATTCCAGCTAAAGTTTCTCACAGTTTTTTTTTTTTTTCACAGCTGCACATTACCAATTTATGATAACTGCAGTATGTTATTGTTTATTGTACGCAAAATTATTTTTAAATAATGTTTTACTTCAATCTATTGCACTTTGCTTAGCTTTGACTAAGTTTTAAATATTTATTTTTATTTTTCCAAGGTTCCTGGAAAATATCTCATTAGATCCGGGGTTTACTGTAGTTTTGGTATCTGTATGAGTTATCACAACTGTTGATTCCCAACACGCTTTCTCAAGGTTCTGCACTATCTCTGTCACACGGCTGTGGAACTCTTTACCTGTGAAAGTGCAGTAATAGCACAAATTCAGACCACCTTGCTACAGTGCATGCATGAAAATTGAACTATTTGTCATGAAACGGTTCACTCTAGGGTGCTACTGATGGATGAAATCAGTAATATTAATATGAATAATTCCAACTAGTACAACTTTTATTTTCATTTTCTCCCTAATTTTTTATATGGACATAAAACACGTGTTTGGAAGCAAGTGTAGTTCTATAATCACATAGTTTTCCATGTTTCTCTTCGTAATTTAAAAGGAAGTAAAAAATCACACGTATTGTATGATGAGTGATGTCAAACCTTTCAGTCTAGTAATTCGGTGGTCTGTGTGGTGTTAATTGTTTGAAAAGTAAAATTTGTAATTTGAATATATTATCCTACCCATGTCCCAGGCCAATAGAGTTGTTGTACATGTAGCATGTCTTACAGAAATATGACTTGACATGCTGTCTCTGCTTGCAGGAAGAGTTTACTCTGGCCTGAGTGTAGTCAAGAGGATCGGTTTGGTAGAGACAGACAAGAACGACCGACCCGTAGATGATGTCAAAATAGTGAGAGGCTACGTCAAGGGTTAGCAGAGTGTACAGTACACTTTGCAGTTGACTAACTCATTTGCTACCTTCGTGCCCCATTCTGCATTGCATTCATTCATAAGTTGTAATTTTATTACTGTCTGTATCATGCTTTCTTATACTCTGAATTATGAGAATTATAGTTGTGTGAAACTTGTTCGCCTATCATAATAATTAACTTAGTGTTATCGTCCATAATTGCAGGCAAGTAAAGACCTCACGTTGTGGTGATTAGTAAAGCATTTAAAAGAAAGCCAAAATCAGATGCACAGAATAAATAAGTAGTAACACAAGCGACAAGATGTGATTTTTATCGTATTCGTTTTCTATTTGGATTGTCATGGTGTCGAAGTTTGGTCAGACAGCCATTTATATAAGCTCAGACGAAATTGACACGTAAGTAACAACACATTTACCATTTCTAAATATGTAAAAGAGATTCAGACAAATCACAGTATTTTTTAAAATATAAGCTGTTGTTTAAACCAGTGGCTCAAATCCCATATGGCTTTCTTAACTTTCATATACGCCCTGAAAGCTGGCACGATAACAGTTGTTAGAAAAGCTAAATTATGTTGCTCCTAATAACCTCGAATTGACATGTTTACCATTTTTAAATATTTAGTTAATGTACAAACTAATGATAGTATATCAAGCACTACAAACGGTTACATAAACTAATGCCTCTAATCCACATGGTGTTGGTTTATATTCATGTGCGCGCCTGTACGATAACAATGAAAACACGTCCTTTGTTGCTACTGTAAGTTAGCAATATTCATTCTGCAGCAGTGGTAATAATAAATGCTTGAAATTTGCTCGACTACATGCTGTGCATTTTCCTTTTAAAGTTCTAAGATTTTGATAACTTTTCCTGTGGAAAATTAGTGTGCATTATTTGGTATTAATTAGTGTTGGGTCGATTCTGGCATCGATTCTTAAAACTGGGATTTGATTCTTTGATTCTGAGTCTGATTCTAAGGCTTTCTGTTTTTTGTAACTCATTTTATTTTCTTATACATCAAACCCTCATAATCCCTTTGAAAGAAATGAAATTACATGAACTAGGTTACATATATAAAACACACACATAGGCGTATTTGTACAACTAGAAAAACAAGATCTGTGCAATTTGTGTAAGGAAGTAGGCCACCACTACTTAACTTACATATAAAATGTTCAAAGAAGCAGCAAAAGATAACAGCAGGTGTTTTAACATAGTTAGTAGCCTGAAATGTTCACGCATTCAATGCCCTGCATGATAGAATGCACTATCCGATGCATACTAAAGCCCAGACAATTTGTCGATTAGCTGCTACTGACTGGAACAACAGACAATGAACAAATAGACGGAGCTTGAATATGCATAGAACAATGGATTCTAGCTTGCGGGTCATTGAATCAGCAAATATTTCCGGCTCCTAAACACAGTTTGATTAAATGGCATGATAAATCCACAATGGCGACAGGGTGTTTAACATGCCTAAATTGCATTGTGAAAGAAAATAGAACATCAACGCAAGTAGTAGCTTTGAAACTTTGGAAGCATCATATGTTAGTACCATGTCCACGGAAAAACTAACGCAACGTACTTTGTAAACAAAATGTTGCTGGATATTTCGGCTGAACCAGTGTTTCACCGCATGATCGTCACATATTTTTTTTGCCAATTTAATGCAAATAATTGTAGGTACACTAGACCCACGATTTAACGAACTCGGGAATAACGAAAACAGCGATTTAACGAAAGGATTTTTAGGACCCTTCGAAAAATATCAAAAAAATGTATTAAATAAGTAACTGACTTTGATCAAATCGAATATTAATTGTGAGTCCTTTAAAAATACTAGCACTGACCGCCGTATACACTTATTTCTCCGTAGAAAAGGTTAAACCATCTGTCGAGTAACAAAAAAAAAAAATCGTTAAAATTCATTGAAAACTTTGGCCGCAGGAGTGATTTTGAGATACGCATGCGCGGGTGCGGCCGAGCTAGGCTGCGAGCGCCGCTGGGTTGCATAACAAGTGTGTGCCTAGATCCTCATCCTGGCAGCTGGCGAATGAATGAGCATCAAGGTACCCAGTCTACACAGCGTGGCAGTGGACAGCACAAGAACTAATTCACAGATAGTGCTTTGCGTCTCCGTTAGAATGCGCTGCAGTGTGGCGTGATCTATTAATTCTATTACCGATAGAATGCAGTGGTGTGCAGCGTGATTATTTACATTGGCTTCTCATGTGGATCAACCTCCGCTCCAGCTATGGCTTTTTTGGTGTCTGCTCTGTGGCCATTCATCCTCTGTCCGAGAGTGTTGGTGGTTAGGCCGATATACTCTGCATTGCAGTGAGTGCACTGTAGCTGGTAGATGAGGTTTTCAGTTGCACAGTTGTAGCTTCCTGGTATGGGGTAGGTTTGGTTTGTCTGTCTGCTATTGAATGATGTGGAAGGTTGATGTATAGCACAGGAGCCGCAGCATGATTTATTACAAGGGTGACAACCCCTGTTGCTGCACATGCAGCACTTCATAACTCCAACTTTGATTCCTGTTTACAACCAGAGTGGTGAGGGCCCTACCACAGTTGAAAAACAAAAACAAAGCAGAATTAAGATGCTGGGAACTGGCACATCAATACATTACAAAATCCAGACAGCCACCTGGCCTTAACCTCAGATAACAAACCCTTATTTCAGACTTCCCGCCGCACTTTAGTTCGCCCTCTGGCCGCTAGGTGTACTGATTACCAACCACAGCTGGACAATAGACTTCAGTGTGCCTCCACTCACCTGATGAAGCAGATGTAGTCTGCGAAACGTTGAGACTGCGCGTCCACGGAGAAATGTGTTTGTCCTGTGTGTGTTTCTATCTGCGAGTACCATCCTGTGAGTACTTGTGCACAACACTTTCTGTTTTAATTGTAATTAGTAGCCTAGCGGCCTTTACCACCATTGTCCTATTTATGTAAAGGTAAGTCAATATTTTTCGCAGAAATATTGACATATGAACTCTGAAACAATGACGAAATTGATAGAACTTACTAGACTTTGGACGTTAGATTGGTCTTGTTAGATAACCTAGTTTTGTGCATAATTAAATACATTTGGTGGGAACACATGCCGTGATCAGCAGTATTTACTGGTACTAACGTTAAAAAATTGTAAATAAAAGTTTATCAGTAAATATTAGGGGTCTGCGAAGCTTCGAAACTTTCGAATTCAAATCGAATTTTGTCATATTCGATTCGAAATTTCGAATCAAACTTTTTTTTTTAAATTCGAAAAATACAGCCTATTATAAAATGAATACTTACATGTCATATACAACCTGCAGCACAGAACCAATAGTAATGTGCGCACGACATCGTAGCAACAACTTTCAAACCACACATTTCCATAAACGTAATTGTCAGCTTCCATTAGGTTATGTTAGGATACGTTTGAGAAAGAAGGTACGCTGGTTCGTACGTTTTCATTAGGATAAACATAATGATATCTAAAGCCGTACTCACGGCCGTTATGATATTTTTAAATACGAAATTAAACTAATTCACATTTGGTAATTTACCGCAAACACAAGTAGTATGGCAAACATATTTGTTGTCGTAGGCCTACATGTCGTGCCGTGCAGTCACGACTCGAGAAAATGTTTGAAGGTTATCTCAGAAATGTTTTTTTTTGCGAACGACTTACAACCAAATTTGTGGACATCAATAAACAATATGGCCGCAGAACCAAAGTGAAATAAAAGTTGGAACATTACTATGCAAAACGTTAATAGAAAAATTATTTAATTGATTAGAAAACATGTCACTGCAACGCTGCAGCAGCGCTTTAAATTTTACGGTGCTTGCCTTGTAGAAAAGAAATTCGAAATAGCATAGAGCAATAGTCTCAGCGATGACAAAGCGCTATGTGCTAAACGAACGTACCCATTGTGTTTGATCCTCTCTATGATAGAGATTATTAGTGTAAACAAAATCATTTCATTTCCTGTTTGAACACACGTGAATTTTCTCTTGCCCTCCTCATTCGTACAATTTATCAATTTACGTACGAGATTATGACCGATGAAAAATCTACAAAAAAACGCAGCCTGGTGTGGCAATATTTTGAAGAAGGTGATGGATTTGCTATTTGTTTGCAACGTTCAAAGAAATTGAAAACACCGACAGGTATGTAAATCAATATTAGTACATAATAACCCTAAAATTTTTTTAACATGTTTTTATCTCAACCAAAGCCTAAATAATATTTCCAAAGAATGCATCAGGAGTATTACTAACTACTTGGTCAAACAAATTTATTAAAATTATTTCCTGACTTTTAGAAATATGTTATTCGATTCGAAAATTATTTGATACTCGGTAATAATTTCATATTTGATTCGAATTCGATTCGAATCGAAAAACAAGAATTCGCAGATCCCTAGTAAATATGCACTGTTCATCATTAGAAAAGCGACCAATGCAGTAGTTTTCCAAGTTCCGTTTCTCTGGCAGTTTTTATTTTCAGCTTCTGCAAGTCGTACTGTAGAAAATCTCAATTTTTTTTTTACTTTGCTGACATTTTAAAATATTTGTGAAATAGAAAGTGGGTTACAATAATGATACCAATTTTGTTGCAACTACATTTTTCGTAAAGTTCATGCGCGAGGCAAACATAAGATGGCAGACTGTTAAACTAGTAGCGCTATGATGTCCCACTTTCACTCTAGCTGAATATTTTGGCACCAACTGTAATTAATTCTTACAGCAACCATTTTGTTCTAGCAGTGTCGTACTTCAGACTTGAATGTAGTCAACATCTCTGGTGCATAAACAAAACATTGCGGTGCTATGAAATACTGTAGTTGTAGTTTTTATTTTTGGGAGTATACCGCTAGTAGGGGTTCAGCATCGTGTATAGTATGTTGATATTGAATGTAATGCAACGTAATTGTCTAGAAAAAATGACTATCACTGACAAACAAGTTTTTAATTTATAGTAGATGTTTACCAATGCAGTTAAAAACTGTATTTTCATGCACTATGTTAATGGCAATACAATTAGAAACTTCAAATAGTTAGCTGTTTGTACACAAAATCACTCTGGTAAATCAGTGATACCTGCAAGACTAAAATATGTTCTCACTTCTCAGGGATGTTTTTTTTAAAGGATCAGTCATGTTGATCCCAAAACTATGGATTCTGTTTGATTCGATTCCAGTGGAATCGATGGAATCAGATTCGACCTATCACTAGTATCAACATAGGCAAATTTTTTTAAGCTGCTCTTAAAAGTAATGATGGAAAAGGCACAGGTAATAACTACAGCACGTGTTATTAAACAATAAAATAATTTATGTTAACAAATTGAAACAAATGTGTAAAAAAACATAAATAAAAGTAAAAAATACAGCAGCACAGCACACTGACATTGAGGTAAAAATTAAAACTGTAGAGTCAGGGGAAGTGGTCCTTGGTGACTCCCGCAGGAAGGGCTACGTCAAATACAATGGGCGGATTGGTCGGCAGGTAGTTGAGGTCGCAGGTGGAGGCATTCACATAGATTATCTTCCCGTCAGTCGTAATGCCATAACCTGAAACCAAACGCAGTAACTGGCCTTGTACAGAAGAACCTTGGTACTGTCACCAAAAAATTTTCATTGTTTTAATAATAATGTATATTATTTGTACGAGATATGGTTTGTTTTATACGTATACATTTTGAAAATTTTTACTGAACGAAAAATTTTTAGCATCCATAGTTTTTGTATAATGGCATGTCTAGTCCAAATTTGCACAAAACAAGCCAGCTTTCGATTTTACGACCCCGGGAATAACTATCCCCTCGAAGTAATGACCCTTTGTGCAGCAACCATAAAAAATTGCTTAAAAAAATATCAATTCAAAGAAAATTCCAGAAAAAAATTGTTTCCTCATTATGGCCACTAATGGTTGCAATTATTTTCTCAAAGACTGTACTGCAGCACACTGCGTGTTTGCTCTAAAAATATACGTTGCTGCCCCTTCCTATCACGCGGTGTGACAGCTACTGCCCTACCATTCCCAGACCGACCACTCCCCCCTTTCTCATCACGTGCATGCCGTAACTTTGCCACCAATTTCTCATGCCCTTGGATACAGTAGTCTTTCTTTGAGCCTGTGATATTGCAATATTACACCCTGCTCCGTTTTCTGCACTTCTCTTGAATTAAAAATTTGTTGACGACCCATGCTTTGATTTTTTTAAATTTTGATTCAGTAACATTTTGGTTTGTCTTTTTGAACAATTTTAGATTACCTCACTATTTTATTGGATTTGGATTTCTGACTTTTTGTTTTAACAAAATGACTGGAAAGAGAACATTCTTGACACTTGTAAAGAAGTATGAGATAATGCAGAATGTGGACAAAAACAAGATCAAGACAGAAACTGCACTGCAGCAGTGCATTCAGAAGTTGACGCTATTTACAATCTTAAGAATGAGAGGAAATATTGCATGCAGTTCAAAAAGGTCACAATGTAAAGACAATAATTTGGAGCAAGCAATGTTGTAATGGTTCAGCCAGCACAGATCTCAAAATGTGCCAATAAACAATGCTGATGAAATTGCTTTAAAGTTTGGGATAGAGGACTTCAAGTGTTCAAATGGGTGGCTGAAACAATTTGAAAAACCTCATGGTATATAAAGTTACAAGATTGTTGGTGAAAGTGCATCTGCCAACCCTACCAGTGAGCAGCTGGTTTTCCTTGCTCCATAACATCCTCAGACGCAATCAGCCTCGAGATGTATACAATACTGATTAGCTGGGAATCTTTTACAACCTCTTGCCCGATCATATTCTTGCAGTGGAAGGGGACAAATGCACGGGTGCGAAGAGGAGCAAAGTGCCTTAGCAGCGATACAATGAAGCCCCTTGTAATTGGGACGTTCATGAATCCCAAGGGTTCCAAAGGAATCATATTATCCTGCAACTATAATTTTAACAAAATGGCATGGGTGACCTCTGCTGTATTTATGAGGTGGCTTCACACCTTCGACTCCAAGATGGGTGAGCAAACAGGAAAGTCGTCTTGTTCGTTGACAATTGCCCAGCGCAACCTGCTGTCAACAATCTGAGGCACATCAAGCTGGTGTTTCTGCCCAAGATCACCTCCAGTGTACTTCAACCCCTAGACCAGGAAATACCACAAGTAAAAGTGAAGTTTGTGAGGAGTATGGTGCTTAAACTTGATAATGGCAAAGAAGTCAAGAAGTGGGATATGTTTAGGGTCATGGAAGGAATGTTGCCAATTGGAGAGCAGTGAAACATGACGTGGTTGCCAATTGCTTCCGACATGCTCACTTTATCCCATTGGACGACGAAGAGGCTGTTCAAAGTACTGTTCCCAATGCTGTCAAAACACAACCCATTGTTGCCAGTGGACACAGATCCCCAGCCAAGCCCACCTACATTGTGTTTGCCTCAAGGTTAGCCTGCCGTGTGATGAGGACACGTGGCAAAAACTAGTCCCAAACTGTACATTTGAAGCATTGTACAGCCCTGGCTTTGTTCCCGTTATCGCGCCTGCCCATGTCGTACTGACCTTGAGGCTTCCTTGCCGTCTGCCTGTGTATGGCGCTCGAGTGTGTGTGCGTGTGTGCGCGTGCGCGCAAAGAGAGTTGAGTCATAGCTAGTATGACCGATGGTGTGGGGATTGTGGGAGGGCAGTAGGAATGTAGACTAGACGAGATGACATCATGCACGTGATGTTGCCTGGTAGTTGCCACTCTGTACGCCTGCTGCAGGCTTGCTCATGCACGTGTTGTGTCGCGCAGGCTACAACTAGCATTGTTGTCACCTAATCTCACGGCTGATCTGGACTCTGGAGAGTCACTGATCGTTGGGTAGCACTCAAAGTCAATAATCGGCAGTGTTACCGGCAATTTAAAAAAAAAGAGAAATATGAAAATGCACAGTTGGCTTTCTTATACTTTTTTTTTAACACAGCAATGCGCCAAGTTACACGAGCGTCGACGACAAAAAAAAAAAAAAATGATTCCAGTAAATCAGCAGAACCATTAGCCCGTCGAAATGCGGAAGTGGCACAAGTGACAGTATCGACTAGATAGCAATGTCATTTTTCAACTAACCTGCTATGAAGCCCACACATTAACTAGACTTGCCACCTTTTAAAACGACAATTACCTACCACAGCCTAGAACAAAGACAGTGATTGTGCTTATATTTCACTGGGAAAATATTTTGCCCAAAGTTTATAAAAAATAAGTGAGCGTGAGTATTGCGGTATAATTTTCACGTCAAAATTGTGGTGTAACGTACTTTAAAGTTTTCATTGCGGAAGTTATCAGTGCTCCCCGTCAAACATGCCTGCTGTGCGAGCATTAAATACATTACTGTACCGCATACAAGATGCAATATGGACAGACTGTGTCTTTCTGTAACTACTTCTTGATACTGACAAACATATGAGGAGACTAACACATTTGTTGCTCACAACAATTTGTTTGTCCCTTCACGTGTCTGGCTATCAAGAAGTACCAGACTGTATCTCAACTGTCTATATATTCAATTAACCTAAAATAATATAAATGCTTGTGTAATGTAAGTTCATTTACTAACCGCATTCATTAAGACAAAAGTCATCTAATTGTTCTGCATATCCAGGTGTATTATCCAAGAGAAGCAGCACTTCAAAAGAAATTTTGTTCTCAGCAGAATATTCCTAGACCTCGGCAACAAAATCACTATTGAACCAATCTCCTCCAAACAGCGCATGTGTAGCCGAGACTTTGGTGAGTTCCACATTACTGGCAGCTTACTCGCGCCATTTTTTGTAAACACCTGCGGTTTTGAGAAGATAAACAGCAAGTGGTTTTAGTTTCAAGCTTCTGAATGCATCAGAACCAGCCATAACACTGATACAATCTTTAGCAACATCCAGGCATAGAGTTTTCATCATTTGATCAATTTTCACAAAAATGAACTCCCAAACATGTAAAGCCACATCTAATAACTATACTTTATTTCTAAAACTGTACTAACCAATAACCAACCATTAAAGGGACAAAAGTTATCAATTCCCAGTTTGCAGGCTATGATGTGCTGTTTCGCACAATAAAACATTGTTAATCGGTACATTATGTCCTTGCACCTACAAATAATTCCTTAGTTGATCATAATTTGACACTCAAATGTATTTTAGTTTTTTTTTTTTTGCAAACTCCCTGTACTTTACGAAAATACTTCAGTAGCAGAACAATTTTTGAGACAATTTTTGATGGAATTGGGTTCACCAAGGGATGCACAATGTTCCGGTATGATGTTCGTAAACATAATTTTAAAATGTCAAGTTTTTCATCAGTAAAAAATGTTTTGTTTTCCATCTTTGTTGGACACTTTAGATAAATCCATGGTAATTTTGCTTTGAATAAATTGGAACTTATTTTGCCATTTTGCATTAATAATACAGTAATGCCACAAAAATTACAACCATAACATTAACTTTGAATTACCTGAATTAGTAAACAAAGCAACCATAGATGTATGCATACAGATAAATGCAATTGTGAGTGATAGTGTGCGTGCCACACTGTATCGTGAACTAGAGTAACTTCGTACAGGTTGCGAACAGCCAGTGACATTGTCTTGTGATCGAGAGCAAACAGTACAAGAGAGGACCACGCGTGGCCTAAGTCACGTGAACAAGAGTAACTACGAGACCAACAAAATGGCAACAATGTATACAAGTACGTGAGCGGAACAGTTGAACAGCTTGCTGTTAATGTTGAAGTTTGCTGTAGTTTAATAAATTTATCTACGCTTGTCGCTCGTGTTCAGAAAGTAGACACACTTAAAGAAAAAGGGTAAATAGCGAGAAATAGAAAAGTTGAGTGTTGTAAACAACTGGAATGTTGTACACAGAAATAAATGGAGATAAAATGGGGCAGACCATAATTGGTGTAATTAGTGAGGAAACACAAAAAACGGTAATGTAGAAACAGTATTCTACTATATGTACCTACTGAATTGGGTGGTTCTGGCAGTGGCACTGACGCTAACAAATATGAAATAGGCTACTGCTTACAAAACAGTTTCTGTAAAATTTTTATGATACTGCTGTATTCTTGTTATTTATTATTATGTTGTCTCCAATTCCACTCTGCCACCACGTTTGTTACTTGCTTGGGGATAAAAATAAGACACCTAATGTCATGGTCACGTCACTCACTAACTGGTATGATAACCTACTGACAAACTGTACCGCTGTCGTTCTGGACAAACAGTTATAGGCAACCATTTTTACCAAACGTAAAGTTAGAGAATTGACCCCCTGATCTGTATACACTGCAGCACAGTAGTTTGAACCTGCGTGGAGTACGGATTTGTTTACAGTTTAAATATAATCTATATGTAACGTACCACGTACAATCTCAATACATACATTCAGAATTTTGAAATAATAGTTATTACAGTAGTGGTAGCATTATTACACAAACCTGTCTCTCATACAAGACTCTGGAATAATGTACTTGCAGTTTCCTGTACATTTGCTGGCACACTTCTTTCACCAATGAATTTTAACTGTTCACACACTATGAACAATTACAAACTCAAGTGTGCTCATTGCAGATAGCCTGAAGGATAACACGTGTCCAAAAGAACTAAAGCTATATCATATACTATAGGCCGACACAGAATGTAAGTCAACCCCTAACTTTCTAAACTTTGGGGGGGAGGGGGGGATATGACACCAACTATAAGCAGAATTTTGAAGGTTCCGCGCACGGGATGGTAATGAGAAAGTTACGACCCTTGAACCTCTCAGGTCTTCAGAGCCGAAGATGATTTTTCTTCACGCCATTTGATGTGAAGTATGGTAGGTAAAAAATTGGGCGGGCGAGACACGTTATGCAAGGAATACTGACTTGGCGCAGCCCGGCGCTGTAGTAAGACACAACACTTGGCACGTCCTGGTGCAGTGTACCTACTACCAAATACAATCCTCTACTGTATTTGCTACTACTGCAGACAAATTGGCAGCTGGCCGACAAAGCGTAGGGAAGCTGTTACCGTACCCGCTCCCAAACATTTTGTTTTTTAGAATTAATGTGCAGGCGGTAGATAGGTAAATACGTAATTAGACCTTTATTGGAACCATGAATTTATTATATGAATGAACTGGCGTAAAAAATTACGTTAGTATATTAGACGTTTCCTCGGCATATTTGATGACTTTTTTTAAAACTTGGCTGTATAATGTCTTCTCTTCATTTTGAAACTCGGCAACCGCATATTACGTAAACAGGTACAAGCAGTAAATACAGCAGTAGCGATACCATAGCGGAACGGCGGCACGCATGTACCGCAGTACCATAGAATTGGCACGCTCGCTCCAGGCAAAGGGCCAGCCGCCGCCGGTACGGTGGCGTCACCTGTTGGCCGGCCGTGATATTGCTGTAGATTACACTTCTTCTAGCAATAACTGCACGATTTTATGTATTAGGTTCACATTTACGTCCGTATCGGTACTGATGAAAGTGCACTGCCTGTTTTATAAACGTATTTATTTGTATTTGGTCGAAACTGTATGTAAAATTGTTGAGCCCGATTGTAAGCAGAGTCGGGATTTTTGACGGACCGAAAAAAGTAAAAAGTTTGACTTACAATCAAGTAAATACGGTAATCTGGCCAATACACAGACTATGCATCAGTGCACTGTTGTCAAATCTCTAGACATACACTCACCTATGTAAGATGCACACCCTTCTCTTTTTTTGCAAAAAAATTTTGGAAAAAAAAAAAAAAAAAAAAAAGGTAACTAATGCAGAACTAATACAATGCAGACTGCTACGGTACCACCGACTGACCAGGGCATACCTTCATGGACGTGGCCAAAGACATGGTAGCGCGGGCGCACCCTCTGCTGCACTGTGGTCAGCAACTCAACGCAGCCTGCACGCACTCCAGAGCAGCACAGGTCGCCGTGACCAACAGGCGGAGTGTGCGTCACCAGCACGTCCGTGTCATCAGGGATCTGCTCCCACTTGTGCAAGCACTCCTCCCCTCGCGGCAGGTTGAACGCCCACTTGCAGAATTCCGGCTGCCTATGGGCAAGTACCACACCTACTTGCTGTAATACAGTATTTTATCATGAATGCGAGTGAAGGGACATAGCACCCAACTCTGAAACCTAAATAAACACATTTACTGCTGTGACATGTATGAATGCTCAGTTATAACTGTGTGCACAAAACTATCGCATGCTACTTGTTGCAACTGATTTAAAAAAAATAAGTTTTGAATCCACCACCACCACCATAGCTGCCAACCTCAAGGATTATGAGATAGATAATTTTTAAAATGAGTAAAATTGTGTGTAACAAGTCACATGCCGTGTATGCGTAAATGTCATCAAACTAAACCTCTTTAGCTAATATTCAATCAATACTACACTGTTTACATGTCAAAGTGTTGCTGAATAATTATCGTATATCATAAAATTAGCTGAAAATCTTTACTTCTATTCACGTGTTTTTTTGTGTTCATGGCAAATATTACATAGTCTCCCTATTATAAAGAAAACAAATTTTACAGGGAAATTATTGAATGTATTTTACTGTAGGCCCACTCTGTTCTACCAACATAACCGCTCATAATTTTACTTTCTATAAGAAATCTGAACAAACCTAGTTGGTAGTTTTGGCTTCTGCAAGTTTACACACAGAAACTGATTTCCTCCGTATTTCGTGCCTACGAGTTGTGGTTAAACCAAACATTTAGATCCTCCGTATTTTGTGCATACTTGAAATGGCGGCTGAACCTAGCATATAGGTAGTATTCACGGCATGCGGGCCTAGATCTTCCAGCGTGCTTATATAACCTTTTGTCAGACACAATGAGTCATGCTGGCTGGTTGATGATGTTCTGTTAAAACGTAGCGGCATCTTGAGACTTGCAACGTTTTAAGCGTGAATAAATTTTTTTATAAACTACTTACACAGGAAATAATAACATATATGTAATGTACCGTAAAATGTAAACGTCTTACATGGGATCATTTTTTTACGAATTTCACTGAATTACACATATGAATGGTTTTAACAATATTTTTTAGTCTTTTTTTCCCCATGTTTACTATGCACCCCAGAAATCTTTTTCTTTATTTTTGGAGAAATTGTTATGCTAAGGAATGAGTAAATATGAAAGTAAGGTTAACACTAAATTATATTTTACACAAAAAAAAATTATAAAGGTATTTCTTTTTAAACCCATCATAATGACAGCACTCCATTTTTTGGGCCAAAATTCTAGTAAAAAATATTCGACGATTATGCAAGTAAATACAGTGCTGTTTTCAAGAAGAAACAAAATTTATTTACAATTATATTTTTAAGAAGAAACTTAAATTAAAATCTTAATTTTAAAAATGAAGCAAAACTCATTTAAATTATTATTTTCAAGGTGAAAGAAAACCCATCAGCAAAACTTATTAAATTATTTTCAAGAAGAAGAAAAACTTATTAAATTATTTTCGAGATGAAGAAAAACTTATTAAATTATTTTCAGGATGAAGAAAAACTTATTAAATTATTTTCGAGATGAAGAAAAACTCTGCTACAAAAACCAGAAGAAAAGAATGCTACAATAAAGGGTAAAGAATTAATTTCTCAATAGAGAAAAATAACACTGTTATGACATGACGTCAAGCAGAGAAACAGCAAAGGTATGTACAGCTGAACCTCGCTAAGCTACTATGACGAGTCACAGTATCTGAGAAATTTCCCGTAGCTGTGTTCTTATAGTTGCAGAAGTGCCTAATTTCAACCCCTTAAAAATAACATTTTTTCTCAATGTGCATTTTTTGATCTACTGATGTAAAAAAAAACTTTTTAAAAATGGAATAATGATTACATTTAACACACAGAATTTTAATAAAATTTACAAGTAACAATTCTATAATTCAGTCTCCTAGTTCTGAAAAACAGCAAGTGACGAATGTTGTATGTTGATGTGTATAGGCAAGCAGTGCGTAACATACACGCCTAGATCATTCCTCATTGCCCGGCGGCAGGGGATGAAGGACAACTGGGATCTAGGTATGCATTATTAGACTGTCAAAACAGTGAGACATGTCCCATTATTCAGTCACTGAGCCGCTGCTAACCACAACAGACTCAAGGTCTAGGCAGTAAAGTACACGGTGTGTTGTAGCAAGGTATGCACAGATAAGCACGTGTAGTGTGTGAGTACAAGGGGGAAGGCTAACCTTGCTCTGGTGTTGTGCAGGCTGTCTCACCAGATGTTTGCAATTGCTATCTAGGAGTCACTTTCTTTACTTTTTTTTTCTTCTGATTTTTGTTTTGTTTTGGTTTTACACCTGCAGCTTAATGATTTATGATAACCACTTATATTACTGCTGCATTCAAACACATTTTTAAAAGACCTTTCCTACTTGTGATATCTTTAAAAAATTTTCATTTAATTTATTTTAAAAATTTTAATTAGGCTATATTTTGACAGTGATCAATGCATAGTTGCATTGTTGTGTAGTAGTCGGGTGTCGTAGTTGCGGGGCTAGACTCTACTTAAATGTCATGATCATTAGATAGCAATCATGGGCACACCAAGCTAACGAGTAGGCCTCGGTACTTACCAGGGCGTGCCGTATATCTTGAGTCCATACAACGTGACTCCCTGGTCCTGCAGGTACGTGCAGTTGGTAAGTGCATCCTTGGCATGACGCGCCTGCACAGCCTCCTCCAGAGTCTCCTTGGAGAAGCCGAGCGTAGGTATCTGATCCAGCACGCTGACGCCAGTGTGGCTGCAGCGATCCCCACCGGGGCTGTGTCCCAGCGGGTGAGTGAACGTGCGGTCGAAGCTAAGTTCGTGATTACCTGCTATCACTAGCTTGTGCTTGTGAGGCAGCTGCCCTGAGGACACAACCACCAAACATCTCGGAACACACGCGTGCACACAAATACAGCGTCTGTCTTCCTGAAGACTGCCACGTAAGCTAATTTCAGATAGAAAAATACTTCTTACTTCAATATAATTGAAATACTCCCAGTCAATGTGAGGATGTGTTTGCAAGTATTCAGAAATCACCAGTGGCAGAGAAAATATTGTCATTTTCAAGGAATTACTTTATACATAGCAGCAATTTTCATTTTCAAGTGAAATGATTTGAAAGAGGTCTGTGGGTGTAATTCAATTTTAAGCCCACACATGACAGTTGCTATTTCCAAAATATTTTGGAAGGTTTCAATAAATTATATAAGAGTCCAAAAATTTATTGAAACAAAATCACTCATTTTAAAATTCAGCCAACACATATTTTTTTCCAGTTCAAACAGCCTTACGAAACAAACTCAATCTTTTAATCGAGAGACAAAAGCCATTATGTGGGCAAAAAGTGTTCTGACATTAACTTTTTTCATATCTAAAACTTACAGCATAATTCAGTATTTCATACTCATCTTTGTAAAGGTTTTCGGAAAAAATTCCACAGGAAAATAAATACATATAAATTATTGTTCTAACAGTAAGCTAAGCCACGTTCCAATTTATCAAACTTCACAGAATTGAAATATCACGAACGTAGCCTCATACAAGCGGATATCTTTGTTGTACAGCAGTGGCAGATCCTTGTCGGCTGCTCCGAGCCCTTACCTATCCAGTTGTTGAACTCCTGAACCTCTTCCTCCCGGCCACAGCGCGTAAAGTCACCGGCGTGCACAAACACATCTCCGGGCGGAATGTCAAACTTGATGTGCGACGTGAGGGAGTGCGTGTCGCTCATACACACAAAGCGGACCTGCAGACAAGCATAATGCGTTACCTAATGCTAGGACGTCTTACCGTAGCTGTGAAACTACACCAAGCTGCCGCTGTGTGCTTCTAAATAATAAACATACGTGCTACACACTTACTGTACACGCATGCAGGCACATTATTATTACACGCGTCTCTCTGTACTACAGGTCTGGAAACTTACCTATTTACTGAAGGTGTCCAATTAAACTAGTAGAATGTTTTGTTTTCCTAACCATTACCGTCAGTACCATTACTGTAATACAGCTGTGCTGTTCACAAACATTCACTGCTGATGACTTATAAGCATCAAACAGTAGGTACACAGATATTATCTCCTACAACCAACGTGATTGTATCTCTGCATACAGTAAACTCTACACGTCTGAACTGTATTACAATATGGTACACTTCAAACTGAACTCTCCCTCAACTTTTAAAATAACTGATAACTGTATTTTATAGAAGCCAAAAGTGATAAGTTTGTAGCTAAATGTTTACACTGCTTTTTAGTTTTATGATAGTTTTTATATTGAAAATATTAAAAATGAATGCAAAATATCAGAAAGAGAAATGTAAGCAGCGCTCATTTATCCTGAACAGTGTATAATTACGTCATTACTGTTACAGTTTCTGCTCTAGGGAGACGCATAAACCAACAAGACCTGCAATGAATATGTTAACAGTACTGCCGCAAGTAGTTTCAGTTGACTTTCGACAAATATTAGTTCCCTTCGTAGCTAAGCCTGAAATTGAAATTAACTTTCTTCTCATTGTTTAGTTACAATAATACTGTATTGTAATTTACTATTTTCGTACTTTTACGTTCAGCACTTTTAAATTTATTCTTCACGATACCTTTTATAATTATTGATTTTGGACTTACACGTAGGCATACTTGTATGATATGGTATCCTTACAGATATGGTAAGTGAGAAATTAAACAAACTGTCCCACAGGAAATGTGTCTGAGGGAAGAAGACGGCATAGCACAGCAAGAGCCTCTATTTGCGAGCTAATATGGGTCTATTTTATTTCTCGACACTAGCTATGTAAAATAATTTCAAGTAATGTTGTTAATGTCATCACTGCCAAATAAGGAGGATTGGAAAACAACAAAAATTATTTTTATACAAGGGTAAATAAACAATACTCCTGGTCTTTTTGGCCACTGGTTGGTCAAAACGTTGTAATATAAACAGGAACCCAGAGAAAAGTTAGTTTAGCAAGTCAAAATTTGTTGTGGTAACTCCAAGGATGGTTTTCTTAGGTTATGGAACTACACCATTAATATAGATTAATATGTAGCATTGCAACTCGCAGCACCTCTAGTATGAGCACTAGTTGTTCAGGTCATTCATTGAAAATAAATAAAACAACGATCAAGAATGCAGGAACACTAGTATTGCTATGAGAATCAGTGCAAAAAAATTACTGGATAGATAAAAGCATGTGGTGTTCATGAGTAATGTAAATTAGAATAGATGGTTCGGAATAAAGTGAGCACTCAAAAAAATACTGCTAGATTCCTATTTTCAGCCAATTCGTATCTTTCCGTACGTAATGGCAAGAGAGAGGAAATGTCTACCTCTCTGGACACATCCCTTGATGTTTGTTCGTGTAAGAAAAATTGTACAGTCGGTTGGAACCTTTACAGTTTGATAAAATAATTGTATTACTTATATAAAATTTAAAAATGTCTATTTCAATTAATTTTATTTCAATAGTCTGTACAGGATTGAGTTGTGTTTTGGCGTCGGCAGCGTCAGTGGCACTTCATTAACTGACCATGATCATCATAGTTCGTGGCGACAAGTGGATATTCTTTCCTCTTAGTTTTGCATAACTACTTCCGTGTTCCCCTTCTCCTTTCATCCCCTCCCCATGACGCATGTGCGGCGGCAAGTCCTGGCCAGGTGAGCGGTCGTGTGATCAGTGGCTCCTATTGCCCTGCTAGCTCTGATCGGAGGCAAACGTAAGTTAACTCCTGCAGTTTGGTTAGTTGACGTGTGGAGGCGGCCACCGCCATGTATAGTGCTCAATTGCTTTTTCTCATTCTTTTCCAATTCTATTTCGGTTCAGTCCATGAAAATTATGTTCAGGTTTACATTTTGAATTGTTAAATTCTGTGTTTTGAGGTTGAATTGATACCGTAACAGCATGAGCAGTGCGGGCGTTTTAGTGCACTGGGAGTGCCCACGCTGACACGCGTGATTTTGCACATGAGTTTCTTATACCGTTGGTTCACTTACAATTGCATGCAAGCTTCAAGTTTGAAGACTTAAAAGGAGTCCACTTACCTGAGTCGACGTCATTGATTTGGTTTTGCACGTTTAAAGTTCACAGTTTCTGATGGTTTCAAATGGGGTATTTACTACAAACTTGCAATTCTGTAATTAATTGTAAACTCTTTGCACGCATTCATAATTCAGAGCCTCAAGAATTGTCAATATTTTGGGTAAGATGTTTGGCACGAGATACGTAATCGTGAAGAAACCTAAGATACATTTAAAATGATTTTGAAACCCAAATTATGTTAAATGTCAGTTAAACCGACTTAAATGACGTTTGTATCACAGTTGGTAGTTGTAAAATTAATTCAAACTGGTGCATGTGTTGATGCATATTCTATTTGTGGATTCTGAAAACGCTGCAAAATCAGTTGCAATGTTTCACGTGTTTGAAATTCATGTTGGGTGGTAAAATAAATCTAGGTAAAACCTTATTTTTGTCTGTCTTTGTATTTGCTGATACTAATTATATCACACAACACACAAGTCTTGCACTTAAATAGGAAACAACATGGAACTACATTCTGTTAATTCACTCCCAGCCATACAAAGCAGTAAGAACCTAATTACTGTTGATGTTACATTATGTGCAGTACGTAATGGCTATAATAGCGTTCAGTTCTTTTAACTCTATCACATTGTGTTTCTATGATAAAACGTGTTAATTTTGGATTGTGCTAAGTGAATACAAAATGAGCAACATCAGATATTGAAATAATGATTCTGGAAACAACTGGAACAGAATGCGTAACGATGGTGTAAGGTACGTTGATAAGAGCAATTGATATTGTATGCTGTTTGCCCTTGTTATGTATATATTGTCAAACAAAGTGGTTGGTTGATTTTTGTAGAAGAAAATAGAACATGTCAGTTACAGTACAATTGCTTAAGTATATAAACACACACACATATATATATATATGTACATGCACACAGATACAGACCAAATTGTCGAGTATCAAATCAATATATAAAATACAAAGGTACTACCTAAATACATTAAAAAATTTGTTAAAGTAGGCTACTAATAATTATTAGCTAAAATATATTCAATTCTACATTAATTAATTATGTTTATAAATGAGAGCTCACAATTTAAGTACTTTGTTACATAAGAAAATGTAGGGCCATTCGGCAAAAGGTTAATTTACATGACTGGATAACAATTTATCATATATTACCTTATAGAAATATTTTAATAACACTTCTGTATTAAAAACCCAAAAATCTTTCATTTAAAAATAGAAAGATTATCAATTTCTTTAATTTGTTTGGGTAATATATTAAAAAATGTTCCACCTTTATAATGAACAGTGTTATAAGTGGAAGCATGTAACTTGGTTAGTATAAATATTATATTTTTGACGGGTATCGTGTTCATGTATCTCCCGTGTAGTACCACTCTATATGCAATGTAAGCATTTTTTTCAGTTTTATTTTCAGTTCTTGTTGCGTAGAGCCCCCTTGCTTGGCTCAGGCCACAGGGCTATGGAACACGTCAAGAAATCACAAGTACAATGAACAGATACTGCAAGTACGTACATATTACATAAGAAAGTTTAGATTAGACAGATTTAAAGTTATAAACAGTAATTACAAATATACAAATATCTGCAAGATAATTCTAATATTTCTATATTGCAGACAGGTCAAACATTATCCTCAACAATATAACACTATATGGCACTAATATATTTTATGTCACTAATAATGAAAACCATTAAAACACAATGCAATAAAATTTATACACTTT
>PNEQ01041165.1:0-10752 GCA_003012365.1 Medauroidea extradentata
TATATTACAATCAAAGTTAAAATTGGAATTGTGTAACTGTTGGAACTGGTACCTAGTGAAGTGGTCTATTGTAACTATTGAACTTTACTTGGAAACCTTTATAAAACACTGTCAAGTGGACTGGATTGAAATCTATAGCATTGTTAATAGGATTTCGATGGCTAGGCTTAGGCATCAAATATGACGTTAAATTGTAATAGTACCATGTACCTGCTAAGTGTAGTTTGGAAAGTAGTGTTTATGTATTGTGCAGGTCACGTCGCAATTTTATAGTACTATCAAAGTTAAAATTGGAATTGTTTAACTGTTGGAACTTTCACCTAGTGAAGTGGTCTAATTTAACTATTGAACTTTACTTGGAAACCTTTTTAAAACACTGTCAAGTGGACTGGTTTGAAATCTATAGCATTGTTAATTAGATTTTCAATGGCTAAGCGTAGGCAACAAATATGCCGTTAAATTGTAATAATACCATGTACCTGCTTAGTGTAGTTTGGAGTGTAGTGTTTTTTTGTAATAAAATTAGTGAAGTTATTATGTAATGAGTCGCGCAGAACTTTTTGAATCCTTTTCTTTTAATTATTGTTGCTGAGATATAAGGTTTATCCTTGCGTGGGATAAATTTCACTTTCCCTTTAATAAGAAATTATTGTGGTGCCCTTGAATAGTTGCTTTTGGCCAAAGGACACCACAGGTATGAGAATACTGTGTGGATGTTTCACCGTGACGTTTTTGATATTATTCACATATCTTCTTTGCAACACGTCATATTAATTGGTTTTAGTATACAATTGTTCAATCAATTCTAAACCCCTTAAATACATTTACCAGCTTTTCGGGCGCAATACCCCACTGTGTGTCGTGAAGTGGGTAATACAAGTCAGATGGTTATTGTAAGGTGTTAGGTGTCACAAATTCATGTTTTATAGATATTTCATAACAAGGGTCGCCTGACGGCAGTTATATAATTAAAGTTGGCCAACTTGCCTTGGTAGTGATGATAAGGAGGGTAACTGTTATCTGAAAATGTTGTATCGTTAGGAAACCTATATAAGAATGAGAATAATATGTTATTGACGGGCAAACATCCAGGGTCACTAAGCGACGTGAATGGTAGCTCAGTGAGTTTAAAATGGGTTCATATAGGTCAAAGAACCAGCGACATTTCTCAGTCTGTTCAGAGTAGCTTGGAAAGTGATTAACATCTTCAATGTTTTATGATACAAATACAGGTACTTTTCGAACGACATGACGAGCAAGTTACAGAAATTTGGGTCAGTTAGAGCAAAACGTAGAGGAATTGACGAGTGATTAAAATCAGAGCTTAGAGACTTAATGAAAAAACACATAGACCAGGTAAACAATAAACAGCAGACAGCCGAGAGTAGGTTCGAAAGGCAGGGAAAATATAGACATGCCGAGACAATGACGAAAGTAAGTCGCAGTGAAAGTAACATCGACGTGTATAGAGATGAGCAGGTGTTGCGTGAACAAGAAGATAATTGAAATACTAGGTTACTGTCGCAAGTAAATATAGCTACGACCCAGTTAGGGTGCTTTTAGGAAGATGGCAAGAAAATGTCCGCCGAAGTGGACATTCTTGGCCATCGTGTAACTGGTTTAGAGAATTGACGAGCCTACGCAATTTTCACAAAGTTTGACAGCAGGCAGCTTACACGCTCAGACGGCATCTATTCCGAATACAGGCCGAAAGTTATCTCCAATTTTGTGCAATATGTACGATCCACGCACACCTAGTCCGGTTTTTAAATCACATGGATAAATATCTGAGTATCACATTACAAATGTAACATAATAATTAAGTAGGACATCGCCAGCAAAGTCCGAGGTCAGCTACGTGCAGTAAGTTGGTGGCAAACTTGCAGGTTAGACTGAGTTATTAGGTGGTCGCCTCGAACGAGCGAAATACGTTCACTCAGAAGACCACATTAAGGACTTCGGCGAGAACCTGCGGAGGCAATGTGCGAACGCACGTGTATCAAAGCCACCACGATTAGGATGATTTGTATCTGTGTTTTATATTTCATTATGACATTCAGATACGCGGTGCCCGAAGCAGTTTTTTGTCACTACAAATTACCTACAACGCGTTGTGGGTACTGTGGTTTTACCGAAACACGTTCCGAGAATATTGCATTTACCGACAACGTGTATTAAGTATCTTATATTAATCTAACCTAACCATCTGATGTAACAGTGCAGGGTAAGAGATGACCTGAAAATACTAGGAACGCAATGTGGGTAAATGCAAAATACCCTGAAATCGTTGGTGACACCAAATACTCACAAAGCGTTTTGGGTGATTCGTAGTGTCAACAACGCGAAAAATAACATTTCTTCATGTATTGCGCACGGGGCAATACCCACACCGCGTTCTGAGTATTTCCATTTGTCCTGTGACCAAAATAGCCGTATGTACCCATAACGTGTTGTGCACGTTACGACATACCTACATCGCGTTGAGGGTAAAATGTCGGTCAGTACGCATACTCGGGGATGGCTAGTAGCATATATACTTATATTTACAGTTGTGCTTCTGTAATCCTCACTTTCAGGCAAAAATATTATGTATATATACATATATACATATATAAATATAAATAAATTTATATATATATATTTTTTTCTATTCCATACTTACACTCCTTTAGTGATTACCACATAAATATATACTGTCTTAATATTGTAATTTCTTCTTTCAACGAACTTGAAATTAATGTTTCATTGAAGAGAAATAATTTTCTATAATGTGTAAGAGAGTTAAATCTTTATCAATAAAGAAATAACAGAAATGTATGCGATGTTACTTCTGCTTCAGATATTGCTTCAGGCTTACAGAACACAAGAGCAAAGAAAAAAACTCATCGTAAGCAAAAAAATGTAATGGTCAATTGATTTGCAAAGTGCTTAATGCATGCGTGAAAATGTGATTTCAATAGTTTCCAAGGGACTACCATTTTTACAAAAGTGTTTACTTTAAAGCACTACCCAAGAGTTTACTTTATGCCTCTCTGCGCAATATTAATGAAAGCAAAAATATATTCATGGTATCTTGAAAGTACTTATACTTGTGTCTGTTAATGTGTGTATGTATATATGTATGTATATATACAATGTTCCGGGAGTAGACGTCAATAGTCAATAAAGAGGCAGGTGATAAGAGGGGCCCAAGATGTACCGAATAAACCAAACTTGTATAATCCGATTCACAACAGTTTAAAAGTTACGAATTTGTTAAGAAAATTTGGCTGCACTCTACCCTGAGCGAAGCATTTACTGAAGGTGAAAAAAGTAATGGTCCATGTGGAACGAAATTTGCACACACCAAAGATGAATAGTGTCGTAACATTTCGCTTCACTGAGAGTGGGGTACAGCTTTGTGGGGTAAAAAATCACTTTAACAAATGTCGTGTTTGGTACTGAATGATGCCTCTGGTTTGCACGAGGTAAAAAAATATCAATGGGTTACATAAATGATCACCCGCCGTTGAAAAAGTTACACCATAGTACGGTGAATTAATTAGTAAAAACCAGCATTTTAAATTAACAAACGTCGATGCAGTAAATGTGAAAACATAACTTAATGCAGACCATTCACACAATGGAAAACCAGCTATAAGGTTGAAATTTGTGTGTAAGTAGTCAAATATAATTTTATTGAAATAATAATACTATACAGTGTTTGAAATTGTTAATTTAATTTTGAATGTGTAATATGTTTAATTTTTGAGGATAAAATGACCTTTTATTAATAAAGGTGATAATAGTCAGTTGTCTTACTACAAAAAATTGTTATTATCGAAATGAAAAGTTAATATAAACGAATTACAATACCAGATAATTACGTAATTGCTGCTTCAGATTCACAGCGGCCGCGGTTATGTAGATGCTAGTGCGAACGCCTCCAATTGTAGCAAACTGTGTCTAATTCCTGAATAGTCTCACAGGCAGATTTTCTGCACGTGTGAATTGTGGTTGATACATGAAGATTAGTCTGGGGGTCCTTTTGTGGACCCCTGTTTTCCGTTCCAGTGCCGCTTCATGCTAACATTATTCACCTTAATTTAGGGTTGGGGGAGTTAGTGTGAGGGTATTACGGTCCTTTCACAACGAGGTGTTAAGAGCCGATGAGGCTGACATTAGGTGAAGGACAACACAACAAACATGCTTGGACTGCTGTGCTAGACGGGGATCCCTTGCAGAATCGGTGCTTTACCGACTGCGCTACCTGGGCCGGCACCTTCATCAGCTTATAAGACATCGCTGTCAAGTGCGACCGTTATGAATATGAAGCAGCAACTACGTAAGGGAGTCTGGTGATGTAATTGTTTATCTTAACTTTCCATTTCGATAATATCAATTTTGTTTAATGAAACAACTGACTGTTAGCTCCTTTATTAATAACACTTTATTTTGTCATCACAAAATAAACACATTACACTCAAAATTACATTTAAATAATTTAAAACATTGTGTATTACTTTTATTTCAATAAGGTTACATAACTCATTTACTCACATACTTATTTTAACCTTTATAGCTGGTTTTCCCTTATGTGAATCTTCTGCATTACGTTATGGTTTTATATTTACTGCACCGATGTCTGTAAATATCAAATAGTGGTTTTTACTAAATAATTGGCAAAACATTGAGTAGTTATTTCATTACAGGGTGATCATTTATGTGACCCATTGATATTTTTTTACCTCGTGTAAACTGAAGGTATCTTACAGAACCAAACACAACTTTTGTGCAAAAAATGTTTTTACCCCACAAAGCTGTAGCCTATTCTCAGTGAAGTGAAATGTGTTTTTAAATGTAACGACACTATTCATCTTTGGTGTGTACAAATTTCGTTCCACATGGACCATTGCTATATCCACCATCAGTAAATGCTTAGCTCAGACTAGAGTACAACTCATTTTTCTTAACAAATTCGTAAATTTTAGACGGTTGTGAATCGGAAAATATAACTTTGGTATATTTGGTAGATATTGGGCCCCTCCATCACCTGCCTATTTATTGACGACTACTCACGGTGCATCCTGTATATGTAGCGTGTTCACAAAAAAACACTGACAAACTCCGCCAGGTGATTCCTTGTAAAAAATAATGCAGGAAGTATACCAGACACTCTGTACGAAACCGAAAATATTAAGGAAGCAATTCGCCTTTAAAAATCACACTTTAAAACTTTCATTTCTCCACAAACTGAACATTGCCCGACGTAAACGGACAAAACTAAGGATATTACTGCGTGACAATAAGGCCAACAAACCAATAACAAATGCCAGTTGATACCTTAAACAGTTACGAATATAAATGGGATGCCACCCTTAATTTATTGACAACTCTTTTAACGTCAGGATAATCTGACATTGAAAAGTGAATAATTGGGTATTGTAACCTTAGTTATAAAATACTTTCTTTTGTAGCGACTGTTTAGTGCGTATAGTTTTCGTGAAAAACGCACGTGAAGTTTGGGCGTAGTGTTAGAGCCTATCGCGTAGGCAACACTCCGTACATCAGTGATTGTTTTATCCCGCCGCACCGCACAGACGATAGTGGACGTTTACTATAAACATAATGTGCCGTATCATAAATAGTTTACATAACCGTAACCGACAATTTGTTCCTTGCTGAATTTGTGTGCGTTTAAATAAAAGGTAAATGTGCAAGTGAAACAAATATCTTGTCTATATAGGGGATAAAGTTAGACTTTTAAACCGTTTGTGTAATTCTGGCACTGCTGTAGAATGTAGGTGAGCCGATATAGTTTTAAGGCACTGTCCGATATTGCCGATACTAAAATTGATGTGGCCTTCAAACATAAAAATAACATTGTAGCAGGCGTAAAAAGTATTTTCAAAACACTTCGTCAAAGAAAAGTCTAATTGCCTTCATATGTACTGTTTAGTATGAATAAAAATCTACGAACCTCAAACTAGTTGACTCAAACATATGCGGGCGTGTGATGAAGGTTATAGTTTACTTTTTGGCATTGTTCGTATAGGCCTACGTAATGCAAATTTGGTTTAAAATTGACGTTAGGAATAGATGACCTAACAGCCGCCAAGTCATTTAAATTTGTAAAGTACTCGCGGCTGTGACATTGCTAGGCGCGTTTTCTCTGCCGGGAAGTTGTGGTGAAATTGTATAACATGCATAAAGAGAAGAAAAATGCGGAATTTTAAGCTCCTGCACTTCAAAAGAAGCGTACAATCAAGGTACCATTTTAAGTTTGTAGTACTGCACGACCTCGATGATGTGCCATCTCTCGATACCAAACACTTAAAATAATGCGAACAGCCTTGCATTCTTTCGTGTTGCTTATAGTCAGAGCCACTGATTTCACGTGGGATACGTTTTGATCGACTTGCTTCAATTCCTTACGGCAGAACTATAAATCTGCTTCATGGTCTGTGATTGGACGTTTTTAACTATCAGCATCTTGGTGTTTAACCTGCACATCACAGACGTGTGTTGTCGCAGTAAAACTGGATCTTATTGGCGCCGTCAAATACGTGACGACTCTCAAAAAAGACACGTTGCCAATAACTATGAAGCATAGCTGCAATGCAGACGGGTACGCAAGGAAATGAAAAGGTTGGTGCAATACTATTATCACCAAAAATCAGTGGCTATACTTACGGAGAAAAAGCTTCACATGTTGCTTATTTTTCCTGCTTTATTATATTTAATCACTGGCGCACATAAATAATGTTAACAACAATTGTATCCTAACGTAACACTTTCACTACAGCAACAAAGGACACACCTACGAACCAAAAGAAGAGAGGCTACAGAACAAGGAAATAATATTCACTACGTAACTAACTTTACAAACTTAAGTATGTTTTTATACGCCACGGTGTTATTGGTTAGACGCGAAACTACTAAAATAAAGTATTTTTGAAGAATCTTAAATAACAATAGTAGTAATGAAATACTCAATGAGATAACGCTGATTAAATATTGTTATTATTTTCACACTACAAGGTTGAACACAGACAGAGTAAAAATGCAGTAATTGAAAATGGTGGCTCATGGCTACATGTTTAGTAAACAGTAGTACGTAACGTATATGATTTTGTTCTAAAAATAACCACAGCCTCTTAGATACGTTAGAGAAAACTGTTTTAAATGAGAGACTGTTTTGATAAAAATACTATCACACTAAGCCAGCTATGGGTAAAATACCGGGTTATAACATTATGCATTTATACATTAAGTGGACACATTTCTGATACTCACGATATCGGACGGTTTGGATTTATCGGTACCGGAACAGCCTTGCAGTAAAATTGTAGCCAAATGTTAGGTTTCGAAACGCTCATACATTACAATCTCATATCAGTTACGCGACTTGATGTCAGCAGTGATACATCGACACATTTTCATTACTTTCCTTATATAGTTGTACCTGACTGGTCTTTAATATAAACTTCCTAAATGTCAGTTACCACTCAAGCATGTGAAAACAATGCCAAATCAATGTCACACAAGCTGTGCAGCACTGTGTTACTAAATGCACCGCAACGATTTATTGTGGTAAACATTTTTTGTCTAACATGAATACTCGTAAACTATTGAGTGACATTTTAGCCTAAATCTGTACCTTCGGGCCAATTTATTTTAATAATGTGTGTGCTTAATACTAGAAGAAGTAACGTAACATGTTAACAAACTTCACATTTTAGCCAAAAATATTACAATGTATATGTAAATGTTTAAGTGTAGTGATGTTGCTTTATTGTGCAGTTTAACGAACGTAATAAAGTATTCCTATTGTTTCACTTGCACAATTTTTTTTTCAAAACACACACAAATCCAACTAGGAACAAATTGTTGGTTACGGTTATGTGTGTTATTTAAGGTACGGCACATAATATTTACAGTGAACGTTCACAACCGTCTGTACGGCGCGGCGGGAACACTCATGTACGCAGTGTTGCCTACGCACTAGGATCCGCATCACCACGCCCAAACTTCACGTGCGTTTTGCATGGAAACTATGAGTCTTAGACAGTCGATACAAGAGGGCTTTTTTGTTATTATCGTCGTATTACCCCATAATTCGCTTTTAAATGTCATATTATCCTGACGTTAAAAAAGTTGTCGCTAACTTACGGGTTGCCACACCTTTAATGTTCGTAAGGGTTAATGGTATCAGTAGGCGTTTACTGTTG
This sequence comes from Medauroidea extradentata, assembly GCA_003012365.1. NCBI lineage: Eukaryota > Metazoa > Arthropoda > Insecta > Phasmatodea > Phasmatidae > Medauroidea > Medauroidea extradentata. Next base: position 8,211 of record PNEQ01041165.1, read on the forward strand.
GTTGGTCGGCCATGTTGTCATGAAGTAATTTCCTTAGTTTGGTCAGTTTACCTTTATCAGTGTTCGGTTTGTACGGAAATGAAAGTTTCAAAATATGATTTTTAAAGGAGAATTACTCTCTTAATATTTATTTTTAACAAGGAATCACCTGGTGGAATTTGTCGGTGTTTTTGTGAATATCCTGCATATATACACGTACTAAAAACACTCACTCACACCTACACACATACACCTAACACATAACTCACACCTACACACACATAATATCACGTAAATTACGGAAAAATACAATGCCAAGTGACTCTGATATAAAAACTTAGAAAATACTATATGGCAGAAAGTCGTAAGGAATTAAGTTTACGAGAAAAGTTTCGTTAGAGGTAAAAAAAACACCAAAGTACAAATAAAGAGCACGGTAGTTCGTGGATACGGACTGCACTGTATGAATCTGTGATTAGAGCGAAGAGTAAAATTCTCATTAGCAAAAAGTCGTAATACTCTTTGTTTATAATAAAAATGGCATGGCAGTGTATTCAACCTACCCTTTATTCTCACTAGCATTTCGGACCTTTCTCTTAAACTAACGACCTCATGTTTTGCCAAATAGTAATTATATATAGTTTTCGTCACTTATTCACATGGTGCAGTCCGTATCCGCGAATTACCTGGCATTATATATTTGCATTTATATATGTATGTATGTATGTATGTGTGTATGTGTGTATGTGTGTGTATGTTGTACTAACAAAAACCATTGTGAACAAAGAGCCTACATTGTGAAAAAGCTTCGTAAAATGTTTAGGAACTAATGTACATAAACGCAGTATGGGACAGTTACCATACTTCCGCCTTGTAAATACGCAAACTTTTACACTTGTTACAATACAGTATATATTTGACTGTTTTGTAAAATAGTTTAGGAATCCTACTATGGATGTCTGGGATACAATTCTACCATACTTACTTTCTTAGCGCTGCTATTCACACGTGTGGCAAATTTACAAACTATTGTTTAGAGCGATACAAACCAGATCACGTTATTTCCTGGTTGTATAACACTTCGTCGTTTACTCTGCGATTATGATTGTTGTTATGGCAAAGATGATACAGGCTTATTTTTACTTGCTTCTTACTTACATGCACCTAAGGCTGATGAACTGCCTGTACATATTTATTTTTGCTTCATAAGGCTTGCAATCCATAATTTCCGCAGACAGATTTTTGTGTTAAAACATCACACATCACGTAGAACTGTGTCGATTTAATCGTATATTAGATTCTTGCAGTTATTTAGTACATATTTTTTTGCAAACTGTGCAACTAGCAGGTTACAGTTCAAAGAGGCGTAACGCCTTGGGATTCACTTTAAGTGGTAAGTCATATTACGTTTTCGTCTTAATATTTCGATAGAAATACGCCTGCGTAATTGGTCTGTCTGTAAACGAAACAGTCTGCATGTGTGTTTGTATGATGGCTGGATTACATGGATAATGAAGTGAAAATATTGTATTTTGGTCAGCGCTTAGCAGCGAGATTTTCAGCGCTGGTTATGATATAGTATGAGTATGGAATGTAGAAGCGCCAGGATGTACTATACTACACTATACTGTACCCCTTTGACCAACACTACCGTCAGACACGATTCTTACCTGTGGAACTCATTGTTGAAGCAGCTGGAAATTGAACCTGGATCATTATGGTGACAGGCAAACGACCTAGATGCTGCGGCAATCACAGACCTATACGAATAATTAATGTGTGGATGGATTAGAGAGAAGGTGGGTGGAATTAATAGTAGGGAAAATGGGCTGATGTATAGGAGGGCAGGTGGAATATTTATAGCAAAGGTGGGTAAGACGAATGAATATGAGTAAGAGGGAACGGATGGCTATAATTGAGGATGTGTTAATAATGGGAGTGCAGTAGAATAGTGCGGATGGATGAGAGTAAGGGTGCGTGGATGCATGAATGCTGTAATATTGGTTGGGTGGGTGGACAGATTAGAGTAAGAATGGTTGGGGATGGTTAGGTTTTTAATTGATGGGAGTAATAGTGGGAGGTTGGGTGGGGTGGCAGGATTGGAGTGAGGGCACGTGAATGGATAACTGGGGTGTTTTGTGACTGATGGTGTATGTATGTTACACACGGACGAATTATTACGTCGATGTATGTACGTTAATGTATATACTTATCTGTATGTACCTGTTTTTGAGTATGCTAGCATTCAGATGCAATTAGGCATACAAGTTTTAAATATCGTTAATCATGATTACGTGTTTCTTGATCTTTATACACCCTAAGGATTTCAAAACCGTGTGTTATACAAATGAGAGCAGTTAGACACACTCGTAATTAAAGTTATTTATAAAGGATGTGACGGTGTCAACTTGACATCAGCGGCAGTTAACGTTTCTGGTTACGACGCAGTATTTTTCCCGAGTGGAAATTTCCATGGACATACTTTCGCCTAGTGCATAACTATAGTTTAATGGAGGTTACCTGGTAGTTGTGTGCGATGGCATGGATTCCCATGATGTTGTAC
>PNEQ01041165.1:10852-21834 GCA_003012365.1 Medauroidea extradentata
GTGTTTTGTTCAACAGACTTTCGTTCAAACCAAGATCCCACCACCATTTTGAGAAAGTAGGGGAATGAGAGTTTCAACTATAAATGACCGGATTTTTGCTGGGTTCGGCAGACAGGCTTGGGGATTAACGCTGCTTAAGTTAAGTATTGAGTGTAGCCATAGTATGGCTAGCAGGGTAGGCTTAGCTGTTGGCGTATTTAATATTATATTTATTACGCCCTGAGTAAAAATTGCGTAGGTACCTTCCTAGTTCTATGCCATGTTGTTGGCCATAGGAGGTTACGTTCTGAACTTTGGTAATCATTTTCTTACAGATTTATGTTCGGATTTCTTAGGGAGGTTAAATGTTTGCGGTTTTATGGAACCTTGGAAATTTTAGTTTTTTGTATCTTCAGTATCTGGAAGATTATATTTATACTGTACCTTAATATCCAATATTTATTGTGAAAATTAGAATTCAGTACGAATTGGTTATAATTTATTTTTCTTGGGGACTAGATTCATAAATGTCTTTCATGCTTGTTAAACGTTATTTGTTTGGCTTGTGAGTTTCTAAACATTTTTGATATTAGAATTGTTACCTGATAAAGGTTAGGGGTCAGAAAATTACGTGGTTTCGTCACGATGCCAAATGTAGGCATAGTATATGTTTAATATATATATATATATTGAAAATCGAGCGTCGTGGTTTTGTATTCGAGACCTGTGTGATTTTCATATGTTTTTGTATCTTCAGTATCTGGAAGGTTATATTTATAATGTACCTGAATATCAAATATTTATTGTGAAAACTTTGTATAGCAATTTTGCATTATTCAGAGAAAAAAGAGAGAGAATATTAAATAAATATTTAATATAATCATTTGATCTTTTCTGTTCTAAAAACATGTTATATATTATTCTGAAGTTAGGAACACATACCAGAAAGGTTCATCAAAAGATCTAGCTTTGTTTACACTTCTTAGGTCATTATTAGTTTAATAGTGTGGAGAACTAAGGAAAAGACCAGGGGAGTGGTGTTACGTCCAGTGTTACTGCTGTCGCTTTTCTGTGACCATGATTTGGACACAGAAGGGTCTCAGTTGTCTCAAGACATTAAATTTTACTCTTGTTACCGTGCTGGATGCTTAGTTTTTATTTTATTACAGTGATAAATTTCATTGTTTAGATAATCGGATTAGACACATTTTACTCGCCGGCGGTCAATTGAAGTAGATTGTATCAGTATTGAATTTATTATATATAATGCTCTATAATTCGCCATTTCATTAGCCTTATCGTGTGAAAACGATATCTTAAAAAATGTATAGTTGTAGTCATATAGTGGTGGTTCGGAAACAACGGGATGAAAGACAGTATTGTGGATCCGCAGATGAAATCACAACCACTGGTCGGTGGCCATATCGGATGAAGTCGTGGCCACCTTATTGGATTAAAATTACTTTTAGTTAGTTCTCAAAGTCCAAAATTTAAAAAAAAAAAAAAAAAAAAAAAAAAATTACGAAACAAATGAACATGTTTAAAATTCGATATTTATTAAACTTTAAACCTTAAAACCTCTAAAATTGTGCTAATGCCCTCAAGAGAAGTTCTGGAATTTTCAAGGTTATTGGCACACAATGTTTATCCAGCGCAATGTTCCATATTACACAGTTCTGACTGTGTTCTCAAAGCGGGAAAAAGTTCCATTTGTTAATGGGCTGGATTGAGGGACATTACTGAGTATGCATTTTTTAATGATCATTAGTATTTTGCAATATTAATTATAAGTGTCATAACGTTTTTACTTTGTATTTATGTGTTGTATCATTCTACTACAGTACCATAACCAATTATGTTAATTGTTTCACTCTACCGTACACTCAACTCTACCAAATCCCACAACATAAATTATGTAATAACACATTTTATAAACCTAACAAAAAACATTTTAGTTAAAACAACAACACCTTTGTTGCTTCTGCTTCTATCCTGACCTAGAATCCAAGCATAAACACTACTTAAGATTGGAACATAACTGATAAACTTACATTGCTCAGTGTAAGCGTAAGTTACTCATAAAAGTTAAAATTGTTCATAAACATCAATAAATTTGTAACGAAATCTTAATTTATGCTCGTTACATATTATATCTTGGTGAATATACAAATACATAGACTAGTTAAATTTACGTTTGGATAATATAAAGAAATAAATGTGCTATTGTTATTGAGTTCTTGAAATACGTGTATTAAACAGTATACTTAACTGTCGTGGAATCTTCGAACTTGGGGAATCTAAAATCAACAAGAACCAACAACATAAATTCACGTTACCTTACTTAGTACCAACTTTGTAATGATTCTAAAGAAAAAAATTTAATTTGTCCTAAGGTATTTGCCGTCATCAGAAAGTTCAAAGGGATACAATTAAAAAAATAATACTGTATGAGCAAAATACAAAAAAACCGAAGTTGCTATACTACCTACTACACACGTCCCGTACCAAGTTATATACATTTATGAATAATAATTCGTTTAGGTATATCATGTGATCACGATATTAAAAAAAAATATGTAAACATTAACACGGCATGAACAAAAAACACCAGTCACTTCAGATATATTGTGTGGTAAAATTTTTTAAATAGCTGCATTTTGGGATAGTGAACATAGTATGAACCGAACACACACAAGTCAAGTCATCTAACCTAGTACTATATCGTTAACGAGTTTTATGAAATTCTGAAGAAAAAAAAAGGCTCTTTTGATAACTCATGTCATCAAAAATTGTTAAAATAACATCAATTTTATAACAGGAACGCGGAATGAGCAAAGTAAATCAACATCAGTTTATTTATGACTAAGTGTAGGCCTACTAAGGTTTACTATATTCTAAAAAAAATATTATTAGGATATTTTGTTTAATCAAACCATCTTCAAATTACTATAATTCCGATACTACTAACTCGGCATAAATTAATTACTTAAAAGTCAAATCACCTTACTATGTTAGATGTATACAATGCTAAAAATTGTAAAACTGCCATTAGTTTGACATTATGACATGGAATGAGCAAAATAGATCAAAGTTATACCACATTACTAAATAGTTAATGTGCGCCAGAGTGATGCAATTTAGATAAACATTTACTGAGATATATGATATTATGCAAAATTTAAAATATATTAGCCGCCATTTTGAAAATATGGACACGGCATGAACAAAATAGATACAAGTCATATCAACTTACTTAGAACTGAATATGTACTAAGTTTTTGACGAAATTTTGAAACAAGGTTCTTTATATTGCTAGTATAATCAGAAAATATTTAAATGGCTGCCTGTTAAAAATATGTGCATGTAACTATCGAAATAAACAAAAGCCAAGTCAGGATACCTAGTACTGCATGGGTACCAAGTCTGCTTGAATTCGGTCCAAGGATTCAAAAGTTTTAGGGGTACACACAGCCACACAAAAAGACTCCAAGAGAGCAAAGTGATCTCGTAAGCCTACTTTTCTTTTTTTTTCAGTAAGTAGGGAAAAAATGGAGGACAGCATCCAAACTCTACCACAATCTCCAAGCTGCTGCAGTGAATATGTAAAACCATACAGTAATATATTACTTCTTTACACTTTACCTACTTCTCATCACTCCCGCCCGCTACAGACTCTTCCTCGCCATCTTCACTTCACAGTTTTTTTAAAGTGGATACTGCCATACTGAGCACGAGAAATGCAACATTGAATTTATTTGCTTATTACATGGATACTACTACTACTCGACCACGACAACTGGTCCCGCGGGAAAAATGAGAACCACCCCTGTGTTGTCCTTGACGACCGCGCGCAACTGGTGTGGCGCACCACAGCACCGGCCATAATACTGTGGCACAGGCAGCTGGCACGGTTTTCGCCGCTAAGTCTCTACTGGCCGTGTGCCATGAACTCATGTCAGGTGCAGTACATTTCCCCTCCCTGTGGTAGTGTCCACCTACTACTAGCGCCACGCTTCTTTCCCTCACGAGAGGATTTGTTGTCGTGGTCGAGTACTACACTGATTATTTTCAAAGTGGATTTTTTTTGTGAAAATTGGTATATTTAAGTTATTAATTAGTTTTACATGATGATCGTAATTTCATTTTAAGGTATTTAGTATGGAGGAAGCGCATATTTAATTCACTGACATGGGGACTAGCATATTTATACGTATTATTGAATTGTTTCTTTACACTGTGACTACATCTATTGATTTAAAATTTTCATGAGAAGCATTTTAGTATAATATTTTTTTTCCTATGAGCATACCAATAATAGTTATGTAGAAGCAGTCCTTCATTTCCGCTTCTGAGCATAAGTGCTTTCATAGTAAAAATTCGGACTGGACTGAACTTGGACTGGATTCAACATGGAGTGGACCTAAAGTGAAAGTGGACTGAAATGCGTTTATAGTAATATTTTCTATTTAGATCGACACATAAACATGGACTGAATCCGTGCCTAGAGACATCTCTTTGCAAAACATGGAACTACACAGCAAATTACAGTCGAAAATGGCAAGAGGAGAATATTGGCTACATATTTTGTTGAATTTATTCGTCAGAATATTTACTTTGATTTGTCATTATTTTTATAACATAATCAGTTTTATTTAGCCAACCCAGGACGATTCTAACCTCTTACACAACCAAAGAAACGATTCAATACGGCGCCCACTTCTGCTTCGTTCAATTTAGTCCGGTGGATGTTTAAAGTAAACGTTTCAATTCGGATTCTCCGCTCCAGTCCACTTCGTCGACTGGACTGGATTAGTCCTACCTACTCACATCTACTTTCGTCTGGTAGGATGGTGTTTAAAGTAAAATTAGAATCAAGATTCTTCAGTTCACTCCTAGTGCAAATCCGAACTGAGTTGATACTCTACACGTAGTATATGACACCGACGTTCGTGTATCGACCTGATCGCACTATACATACTCCTCTCCTTTTTTGCCAATCATTAATTATATTTTTACGACGGAGCACAAAACTTTATAAGTTATTGTCCCTCTCTTTCTATACTTATTTAGAACATCAGTGCTGCATCTTACCCTCTTCCCATCTACAACTTAGCACTTTTCATGCGCCATTTCCCTCCATAGCCTATAAGAATACGAGCACTTCAGACTGTCCCCTATTTTTAATTTACATGTGCTTAAGGCCATGCCCGATATGTTACAGTGATTTTGAAATTTTTTTTTAAATTTTCATTTCGAAGAGAATTCCGACATTGATATTAACAAACTTTACATAATTTTTGACTATTTTTTTTGTGACAATAAACTTTAATTTTTTTTACACTCAAAGTATTACGAATTTTGCTACAGAATATGCCTAAATCAATCAAAATATTTTTTTTTTTTGCGAACGAAAGGTGCATTATTTTGCAAAAGTCTACTTAGAATTGTGCATTGTTATGGGTGCCCGTAGTTTTGCATTTTTCGAAGGATTCCTTTTCGAAAGTTTAGAATTTTTGCACCACTGTGAGAAAAAACAATCTATCATGGCCTTAACATTTAATCTTGGTTGTTTCTTAGAGCCACAATGTAATACAACTTCGGAGTGTAAAATGTGATTCGTCAATTTCAGTGCTGGACACTTCCTTTGTCACCCATTTTGCATTTAGATTTAAAGAGTTTTAAAACATGTTAGTAGTTGATTAGTAGAATTTAAATAATGATTTGAACGAGACAGCGATCGGCGGAGGATGGAGGCTGGAGTCCACAGCATCCACCTTCTTGGATGAAATCACTGTTGCCATCTTGGATTTGACCTTGGCCATGACCTTTGACCTTGACCTCAAGATCCCAGAAGGTCGAATTTAATTGCAAAGATTTTTAAAAACTTCATATAAATTACGAAAACGTTCGAAAAAATTCCAAAAATTAAAATATGTATGTATACATTTGTATGTATGTACATATATATGAAAAAAATTATTAATCCCTCCAAAAAATTATTAATCCCTCCAAAAAATTTTTAAGAAAAATGTTATAACTTTCCAAAAATTTCGGGGAGAATGTTAGAAAATACGATACGATTTATTTATTTTTAGGTAGCCACTATTCTGCACCGATCCACCACAATCCTGGGGTTTCTCAGAGTCTTTCAAGACTTTTTTCATTTCGCATTCCAACGAAACACTGCACATATTTAATAAATAAAACGTAACGAGGACTTCTAATGTAAAAACGATTTAAGTAATAAAATGTTATAAAAAAGTTTGCACAAAAAATTTAGTTAGAAAGATAACTAACACTTTAGACAATCATACCCAAACGAGCTGTAACGACACACTGACATCCCCCACCACTTTTTAATGTACGTATTAAGTCACTTCATGAAATCATTGTCTTCTTAAGTGAGTTAATAAGGTGATATATGTATATCTATCCCTTTATTACTGATTAATTTACGCATATTTGGTGAAATTGAGAGTATTTTTTTCATTCTTATTGCAGATGTGAACACATACAACCCTGTTTTGACAGACATATTCCTCTAACCTTCTATGAGCATGTAAAGTGATACAGCTGCCAGGGTTGTACTACATATGGTAATAAAGATTTCGTCTCATCATCTATCCAGATTTTTACGAACTACATGTACTACACATTACAATTGTAGCAAATGTCGTGAGAGTCCCATGTAAGTAGCTCAACTAGCTGGTAAGTTTTATAAAATGTATCTATTTTAGCAGAAACTTACAAAATTTTGTCTGCAGAGATGTGATCAATGAATTGGAGGTTATACCTTTCCTCAGCCCAGAAATTTTTATCTGAGAACTTGCCATTGACTATGAAGAAAATGAAACCGAGCCCTTGTCAGGGTCGCTACTTAGTAAGGACTTTACTTTTGAATGTAATGTCTATCGACATGTGAGATTTGGATGTAAGACAAACCCTTCAAACTTGATGATTTGCTGTTGCAAGTGTGATAAACAATTTTTCGAGACGTAATAATTTGAAAATGCTTGCCAACAACTGCACTGAAATTGCAGCTCGGTCTGCTGAAATGTCATTATTTCCTTAAGATACTACAATCACCTGACAGCTGATTTGCAAAATTAACGAGACCTAGGAAAGTCACCATTGATTTAGCCTGCCCCACTATTGAGTACTAGTACTTTCACAGATGTTGAGGGACATATATATGTGTAAATGATATCTATCATGCAAATGATACAGTTTGTACCAAGTGTAAAGTTGCTAAACTCTCGCGTGAAAATGAAGACAGTGGCAATAATACAGTTGTGAAGCAGGAAACTGCAAATAAGACTCAAAAGAAAAGGAAATTTGATGTTTATTCTGTAGAAGAGGGCAAATATACGAAGAAAATACAATTTGATGATGTAATTGCTGAAGATTGAGGTGTTGAAGACATCGCTGATTAAGATTCTTACTAAGACTATCCTGACAATCTCATGGATCTCTCCAGTAAAGTGAAAACGAGGAGAGATACGAATATGATGGAAGACCAACATACTGGTTATGAATTTCCCGATGACCCTAACAAACTGGCGCAAGACGCTGATGATTATTCCAACTTACATGAAATACACTGCATTGTCCAATAATTGAAGGAACGAGGTAACATTAAATAGAAATTATCAGTGTTTTCATCAACTGTAAAACTTATAAAATAAGTACACGCAAATTACAGTGTTTTTTCCTGCTACAATTACTTTAATATCGTAGATTTTGGTGAAGGTGTTGGCTACCTCTCTTTCACTGTATATCAGATATACAGATAGTGGACCCACTGATGACAAGTATCCTAATGGATAGTATACTGATGGAAAGTATCATGATGGAAAGTATCCTGATGGAAGGTATTCAGATGGTTAGTATCCTGAACATTATCCTGAATAGTATCTTGAATAGTATCCTGAATAGCTTTCTGAATACTATCCTGAATAGTATTCTGTAGTATATAATCCTGAAAAAGTATCCTGAATGATAGCATTCTGAAAAAAATTCGCGAGCTGTTCTCCGAAGTTTCTGACTTGCTAGCTTATGTAAGCAAACTGTCCGCTAAAATTCACGATCTGCCCGCCAATGTTTGCAAGATGCCTGCCTGTTAAGATATTTATTTGTATAAGGTAAACATGCCTGTACATCACTCCCACATGTACGGCCACACATGTAGTGCAAGTCAGTCTGTTCACTAACTGAATACATGTCATCGATATATTGCACAGCACACATTTGATGTACTAAGAAATCCGTGTCATCGGTCACAGATGTCGACAGTAAACACAAAACATTCTACAATCTTTTAATTTATTATGTTATAATAAAGATAAACGAATACGGAGTGTCACTCTAGTACATTATGCAATAATTTTATGCTAAAAATATGGAAAAAGTTATGCAGTTTTCGCTGTTCTAACCTATACAACTGAATCGAAGAATTGAAGAGATTTTCGTCAGCACATAACAACTAGGTCTTCAGCGCTGTCGAGGGGTGACATGATGTAGTTATGTAGCAGCGCCGAAATGAAGAAGTTGGGAAAATGGGAGATCCCCGATAAAACCCCGCCAACTAGCGGCATCATCCGGCACGATACCCACATACGAAAATCCGGGAACCGATCGCACCAGTAATCGAATCCAGATCTCCGTGATGGGAGACGATTTCTGAAGCACACCGCGGGTCCTTTCACCTATACAATTGAGCAGGTACACTCCGCAAAAATTGCAGTAAATGGGGTCGCAGAGCTTGGATGATACACCTCTGTGTTGTCTTAATGTCCTCAAAAACTAAGATATGTGTCATAATTGATATCACTGCATAGAATAACATCAACTGTAATGGGCATCAGCTCACGATCATTTGTTGGTCACTGAGGTACCATACTCTGATTTTAAAGTGATGATCAAATCACAACGATGCGGCTAAGTGTCGAATAAACAGCGGGTCAGTAAAGACTAAGTGTCGCAAAGATGGAGGGCAGGTGATGGCTGAAAATCAACATATATGTAATGCCGAAAAGTTTCACATGCACTTCAAAAATTCATGCTCTAGTGTTTTATTAATGTTACTGCGAACTTTTTGTAATTATACTGTATTAAACTTGAGTCTTTCAGGACGGAACATGCTGGGATCCACCTAACAATCCTCTGATTCATAGTCCATTGTGCAAACCACAATGTTGCACTTGTTGAAAGGTGCAGGTGATAATATTGTATACATATCAATAAGAAATTGTTACAAGAATCGGTATATTGTTAGCATGAGCTAACAGGCAGGGTATGTATTCTGGGATTACTTATTGTTGATCAGTAGCTTATCAAACACATTATCATTGAACTAGTGCCAGGTGCCAGAATTATACTCAATAATGAACCAATTATGTAAAAATAAAACATTTTAGGAACAAGCTGTTAACTATCATAATGCAGATAGCAAATCAGTATTGGTTCAATGTTTCTAATGTATAATTTAAATGTCTTTAAAAGACAGGAGTTCGGTATCTTTCCCGTGCACTGTTAAAAATTTCCATAAATTCACGGAAATATTTACAGAAAAGTACTGTAATTTTATGGAAGTGGCTTCCGTAATATTTTGTTTACGGAAATTTGTCCGTATTGCCAGTTTACGGATGTTTGAGAGTTACTTTTCATAAATTCATGAAAATATGTTTCTACATTTTTAAAGCGTATTTTACTGTGTTTCTTAAAAAAGTGGTATTAATAATCACTATGAATCCTGGATGTCAGGTATAAAATTTGTCTCTTATAAAGTTGATATCTTACCACTGTGTGGAACTCATTTAAACATAAATTGTCACTGTGGTTCAATGGTCCGAATGCTTGGCTCAGTGGTTAGCGCTCCTGGCTTCTGGGTCCCGGGTCCCGGGTTCGATTCCCAGGTTCGATTCCCGGCCGGGGAGGTGACATTTACAGTCACGTCCTCGGGTTCAGGACTGGGTGTTTGTATTCGTCTTGTCTGTCTGCCACACGTCAACGTCTAATTACGTCACTTACACGAAGCAAAAAGTCACTGGGGATTATATGACATAGACTCACTTAAAGGGGGGAATGTTTGGTGCAGTGGCGAGGCGATAGCCTTGTCATTGTATCAAACATTTTTAACCAACAAAAAATAATTTAAAAAAATGGTTAGAGCTTCAGCCTGGCAATTATAAGGTCGTGGGTTCGAATCCCAGCAACTTCTAAAAACTTTTCAGGTAACTAAATAATGCGTCAGAATCTCGATAACACATCACATAGCTAATAAGAAAATGTAGTATTTCTAGAAAATCGAGTGCTAGTAGATTACAGAAATTTAAATTCTTTTGCGGAAAACGGATTGTCCGTTACTTTACGGAGGGTTCCTTTATCAAGAAAAACTGAGTGTCCGTAACTTCACGAAGATTTCTGGATAATTTTTTGCCAGTACTTTTCCGTAATTTCACGGACATTTTTTCTAACAGTGTGGCAGACAACCACTGCCTGAAAAAAAGGCTCTGTGCCATAAGGCGGCCACCTACCTCACGCTTCAAATGTGTTGCAGCGTGTTCATAAACAGATTTTTACTGTGAAAATATTTCACGTATGCCCATTGTGCCAACGCACGAAAAGAAAACAAACTTCTGACATGGTCGGAACCTCATTGTTAAGACACCACGCTCATTAAAAATACTGTTTCTAAGCCCTCCAACATGGCTAAAAACGGCCTTTTCAGACTGCCGTTATTCAAAATGTACTAACTGGATGTGTGTGAAACTCAGGTTGCAACCTGCACTGAACTTAGTTACAGTCTTTCCACAAATAAAATTATATGGTCACTGCTTAGTATACTGTAGTAAATACTGTTTGGCGGGAACCTTGCACGCTAGTTCAGCGCTTGGCTCGTTGAGGCAAGGCGGCATTTGATGCGCGCTTCAAGGTCGACCTTACTGCTCCGTCGCTTTCGAGCCTCTCACGCGTGGGTAGGCGGTGCCCTTTAGAGGAGTCTT
>PNEQ01041165.1:21934-32381 GCA_003012365.1 Medauroidea extradentata
CAAAAAAAAAAAAAAAAAAAAAAAAAAAACGCTTTTTTTAGATTGCTGTAACTCCGAAAATACTACCTGAATTTGTAAAGTGCAAAGCGAGAGGCATACGTTGGTCTTTACTTCCTACTATTCAAAAATAAAATGTTGTGGTCACCGCTTACAGTCCCGTAGGAAAAGGACTACAACGAAAACTTTGCACGCCAGATTGGCTCTCTCCGATTAGAGGCGATATGTTTCTCGTCAAGCGTGAGACACTGGCTCTTATCGCTACGATGTTTCCACACGTCAGAGGTGGCCAATCTACACCAACGAAGATCCCTCTTAACGGCCTGGTCTCTTCTTGCAAATATATTTTACGTGTCCTTACGATGACAGTGGGCCAGTATATTTTTCGCGACAGATAACTGTTCTCTGATAAATGGACTCTGCGACATTAATAGAGAGGAAAAATTTTACCAGTAGAGTAAAATTTTGTCTAGAAATAGACAGTGGGCCTGTGTTAAATTTTTTTTTGCGACAGATAACCAATGTGTGAATACTAAACATTGTGTCCTTAACGGTCCGGTATCTTCTAGCCAATATATTTTAAGTATTCTTAAAAGACAGATGGCCAGTTATTTTTTCATGACAGATATCCGCTTTCGGAAATATAGGACACTAAAGGTTCAGATTAAACTTGCCGATACTATACTCGGCCACAACTAGTCGCACTGGAAAAATGCGAACTACCGCTGTGTAGTCCTTGACAACCGCGCGAAACTGGTGTGGCGCACAACAGTACCGGCCATAATACAGTATATCTACTACTATCGCCACGTTTCTTCCCCTCACGGGAGGACTAGTTGCTGTGGTCGAGTATTACCTTTCAAAACAGAAGCAAAGTCAGCAGTAGTTCGCATTTTAATTGCGCAGGCTGCATTATTTTCCTAGAGCTATATAGTTCCAGAGCGTGCGACACGTCGTAGCACCTTCATTTCTCCTCTCCCTTTGTCCTCCCCCTTCCATACCAGCCAGTCATTCATCTCAGTGCTGGTGTCCGGTCAGAATCCAGCTGATGACGCACCATAACTTATGTTAAGGCGCTGACACAACAGCTTGTTTCGGATGTTTATGTAACCTTGCTTCGGGTACATTCGAACTCACCACTTCCTATTGCCCCTCGTCCTATCTGCATTGCTTGCCTACAACACAACTGCCTTTTCATTCCGCAGAATGTGCAATTTAAAGTAGCTAGCCTACCAAAAATCGTATTTTTCACTATCGTTTTTTAAGTATTACTGTTGAACATTCATACTTTCAAAACCCTGAAGTTTAAAAATCGACTGGTTAAACGAAGTTGTCGTTACCGCTACAATATCAAACCTGCTCTGAGGCGGGCGCGAAGTCCACATTTTGAAGGCGTTCAGTGAAGAGGTCGGTGTTTACAGTTACTGAACAAAACACTTTAATATAGCATACTAAGTTGTGCTTTTTCATATTAGCTTAACTGCTAAATTTATTGAAACCAGTTTATATCCTCCACCGTACTTATGAAGATAAATTAATAAACTATTCTATTCCGGGTGTATAAAAAAATCGAATTAATTTTTAGAACTGTAATTAGAAGCAACTCTGTGTCATTCTCCGTGCGAAAATTCTAAAGTACAAACTGATGCTCTGAAACATGGTGCTGTTTCCTCCCACTTTTGCACAAAGCTACTTCAAAATATTTTTGCTACTATAAACGAAAAATATTTTGTATTTTGACAGTTGAAATAGAATAAAAGATACAAACCATTCATTGTTTTACAAATACAACATTTTTCTCAGTGTAATCACAAAGGTAACCTGAAATAAGCTTAGTACAGTGAGTTAAATTTTACCGTAGATTATTTAGATTATATGATTAGTTTATTTTTAAATTTTAACAAACATAAAACAGTAAAACTGCGACTTCGACAAGAACTTGCAAGTTAACTATAAACCTTAAAGTTTTTAATTTTCGGTAAACATTTCATCCAGTGTCTGAATTTGATCAAAATTGCAATTGATTTCCTTTTGGACATCCTTAATTTTGCTGAATGGCATACTGTATTACTGACATAAATTTTGTTTGTGTTGTGACTACGCTATATAGTACAGAATTTTATGTTTGCTCTCTTACGTTCAAAGTTCACTCGTAAATCAGACTGTGCATATAGAATGTCATTCACTTGCAACTGCGATTGACGCCGAGAGAAAAATTCAGGTACGTGATAACAAGGGGTGGCAAGGGATACGGTTTCCCCTTTGTTAATTGCGTAACGGGACGATATACGTCTTTTGCCCCACTAACTAAATATCACTTTTCAAAATCTTAATGTATGTACATTTGTATACGTAAAATGCTAAAATAGCACCATTTTTCATCTTAAAACCCACACTTTTCCCAGGGGACGGCCAACGGACATCCCACTTAATTTGTTAGTTTCAGTGTTATCGGGAACGCCCCTCCTTTGAATCCAAAAATGCTCCTATGCTCCCCCTTCGCCCCGCTACACACAGGAAGGTTGGCACCTCTTTGAAAACATCAACGGCATCCTAAAATAAGTGGTAGTAACAAAATATACAGTCACAGTACCTCCAAACTTAAGATCGTATTTAACCCACAGGGGTACTACAGACCTAGGAAGTAAGATATTAATATTGACGGAAAAAAATATTATTCGCCAGTTTGTAATGATAGAATATTGGCGCCAGTATGATATTCTATTACAGTAACGACTTATAACTCTTAGATTTTTTTTACTAGTAATTACCATGAACATTGAACAACAATACAATTTGAAGCCCAGAAATGAACAAAAATTTTTTGGGAAGGTTCACCTTGAATTTTTTTTTCATAATGAACATCCACAGCTATCACAGCTGATCTTGCAACCTAGGATTTACAAGCACGATTCGACGAGCATTTCGACGTTGCCGCAACAGACACGTCAATTAAATATATCGTGAGGTTTTCCCACGCAGGAAAAGATGGCGATAAAAACAAGAACCAACTGTCAATCAGAATTTGTTTACATAACAAACTCAAAATTCATTGTATCAACTTATTTCCCTGAGCGACACTGTCGTACGCGAGTGTACATTTTCATGTTCGTTATGCATGTATTACAATAGGCTATACACATTTATGTTAATATGTATTTTGCACTTGTATGCATGTGCGCCATGTATAGTATAGTTCCTATCTAATTAACTTCGATCTCATAAAGTTTATAGAGATAACATAACCTTTCCATCTTTGCAATAAATCAGACGAGTCGCTAAATATTAAGTGACGTCATTTTAAAAAATGCTTGTTTTCTAAAGCTATCATTGCAATAACAATAAAAATTTGCTTGTACACAATAAATAATTGAGGACTATTTAAAACTGCCCCGATTTCTCTTAAAATTGTACATATTTTATCTGTTATCTTTCCAGTAAGAAACGATGGATTGTATACAGCAGTGCACAGTTTTATTAACTCACTGCAAGCACGCGCAAACCTACGCTTATAATGGTAATTATGTGCGAAGAATGGGGTTGGATCACGTCATATAACGTTATAATATTCTCATTATCGTCGTATCTCATGATATGCGTGTTTAATCTTCTTTAGCAGCGTCGCGATATATTTGATGGTCAGACTAAAAGCTAGCTATTTGGATTGCACCTAGTAGTTCTCATGTTGGAAAGATTACAGACGACGTCTTCATGTCTATGGTTGATTAGTCTTGGGCTATCCGCCACCCTCACAGTCGCTTTATGTTGCCACTACCAACTCCACATTCCTCCGTCGGTCATAATATAGATCTGTGGCTCATTAAAAGTGGTGACTACTGCATATTTTATGTCGGTCACTAGCGAATTCAGATCAGAGAAATCTGCTTCTGCACAAGGAAACAAATTTACCATAGGCGAGTAAACAATATTCTAGTTGAATAATATTTTTGTTTCCCCATTTATTAACACAGTTATTTGTATTAAAAATAAATCGTTAAGACAAAAACACTTATCACAGTAACGAAGTACGTAACAAATATTTACGCAGTCGAAAGCTCACACCTTCTACGTAGCGATTTGAGGCGAGGATAAAGTGGCGACCTAATGTAAAGGATGGTGAAACTGAAGTACTCTTAGAAAACTCATATTCTTCAAATGAAATAATACTGGGTAACACTGCCAGAAAACGATCTCGAATCGTTTTAGAGTAAGGATCAGTCTGACTACCAAATTAGCACAAACCTCTCAAATACATGACACCATACGTAATAATTTTTTTTTCAGCTGTAGTTGAAAATTTCTTTTAGCACACATTATTTTAGTGGACTCACAAAAATATAGCATGACTAGAAAAATTCTTATGCAGTGTTTTGATCTAGTTAACAGTAAAAACTGAGCCGAACGTTTGAAGTGATATTTAGGGAGTGAACACTACTGAGAAATAAAAAAAAAAAAAAAAAAAACAGTACATACTGCGTACTTGCGACAGTGCAGTAAAGGCATTCTCTGCGTGGCTTGATAGGAACGTGTTGTTTGGTAAGGACGTAAATTTAATGTTACATCTGGTCATCAAAGTGACGACTCTTGAAAAGCTAGCTCAAAGGTGGCAGTCAGCTCTTAGTACAATAAAATATGAAGACGTTCGGAACAGTGAAAGTTTAAGTTGTTATAAATTTGAATAACTTTAGTAAATTGTATTTGCAGGGTTACAACTAGTTTTCAAAATATTTCCTGTGAAAGTATACAACAAAAATAAATAACTGTGAATTACGAGTCCTCATCAGAAGGCCACGTTGATGAGCGACAGCGCAAGTTTAGAGTTTCCGACGCTCCATCGAATTGACGCGCGGATCTTGGAGCGTTCGTTCTTCATAATTTGTCTGATTCCATTACTGGTCTATTTGTAACAATAGTTGAAAAATTTATTTATATGTGGTCTGGGATGCAGCTTCGTCTTCCAAACATCAATATACAAGGAGTAAAATGGGAGGGGGCTAGACAAATTTAGTAAAACAACCCACCTCCAGACATATATCTTCATCATCACATACACATTCTCGTTTACACGCCACATTGCTGTTTATAAATCACAGTAATACGGTAACATTGTTGTATATTATTTGACCAATAGGTTGTGTAGATATTTCGAAAAGTCTTAAACCAGGAGACTAGTAAAATGACAAAGGCGTAACCACGAAATCGAGGTCAACCCTTGAATCAAATTTTATTTGTAATGGAAATAAATACATCTAGAACAGCCTAGTTACTTGATTTTGTACTTATCCTTCCTGCCTCTGTCCGACTACCAGCGCACATCTATTACATTAACTTCCTGCGCGCTTATTATGTACCGCCAACGCAACGCTGCTTCGTACGCAAACCGAGCTAGCACTGAGTTTACTTTACCGTACGTCCAAGCTCCTTTGGTGCTCACGAGCTTTGGAAAAAAGATGAAGCGAATAACTATAGCAAATTTGCTCAGCTGTGTCGAGACATCTCGCTGTAAGCAAAACATGATCGCCAAATGATTATGCAACACATACAAGCGCCAAAATGGGTGAACTTTGCCGAAAATTACTTCCATTATACTTTCACATAATCTGAAATAACAGAGGCAGGACGATAACCTAAATTGGTTGTTTGTGTACAAGCCATCCAGTGCGTGTTTTTCGTTTATAGCATTGGAGTTTCTAACGACGGCCTTAACACAGTTTCGGTCCGAAATACAAGCCGAACGCTTCACATTTTCTTATAGAATTTTAGACATGTGTTTATTCGCCTATATTTATCACCGATATTAACAGAACAACTTGTACAACAAATTCGTTAAAACTGCAGTCAAATTCAGAAAAAAAAGAGTCTGTAATACTACTTTATTTGAACCCTTGAAAGATAATTTGATTATTCCTTACTGTTTAACACTGAAAACTGCGAAGGTAATTCGATTATGAAACTTGTAATTGACAAGGTATAAACTACAGTATCTGCATTTCTTTAAAATTATCCCTGTAATTCATTCATTAATATATGACAGCACGAGTATGTGATGCCAGCGGCCAGCTTCGGGCACGACGCGTCACACTATTAAAATTACTCAATGTGAAACGTATTTTTACGTGAGACAGCCTTAAAATTAGTCAGAAAATGTATAATTACTGCTAAAATGTTTATACAAATATTTCACGGGGCGTTTTGTACTGTAGCACAGGAAAAATGCAAGGCATAACTCGGTGAATGCATTACTAACGATTTATCACAAATGTCGGGAACTCATGATTTTGTAACATTTTGCCGCAGCTACAATTTGTTTGCAATATAACTGGATACATAAATCGTGGTCATTTCAAAGACAACATTTCCTCTTATTTGCTGTACATGGTGTACTAAAAATGTTCATAAAACCAGGCTGGAATATAACAACATTTTATAACATAAGATTTTCTCCTGCGAGTCATTCAGCTTCGTTGATCGATAACGCCTAACACAATGAAAGACACAGAGCCTCGCGAAGTCTCTACTAGAGACTGATGTAACGTGATCACAATCCACTCTACAGTGCGGGTATTGGTATGTAAGACTCGTTGCTGGGCAGTATGTATTGGTGTGCTGCTCAGACGTAAACAAACCAAGCATGTGGCTGGTGGGGTAGAAGATGCTCGCTTCGCATGTGTCACACTCCCTCCTGCCACCCTTCCGATCCAATATTCCTGCCTCTTCGCCAAACTGTTGTTGTGACACACAGGTGACCCTTTCCCCTTTCCTTGCCTTCAGACATTTCCGTCCTCTTAGCCGTACATCACAAGCCATAATTTGCTCTCATATTAATTTATATTTGAAGTTCTTCAAGAGTTCCAACTCCTGCCGTTCAACTGACTCTGCGGTACCTTCCAAAAGAGATTATGAAAATTTATTTTTTCCATAATTATAAACTTATTTGATAGTTGTCACTGTAATTAATTTACGATAAATAAGATATGGTGATATCATAAACTGTACGTAAAATGATTTTTGTCCGACACAGATTTCAGATTTAAAATCAAAATAACCGAATCAGAAGCCCTAATTTGTAGTGTAATAGGTTTTAATAAGGTTAACTTTTTAATACATTTCTAATGTGTTATGTGGGTATTGTGAAACCATCAGTTATAGCAAAAAGTTTGAAAAATATGTTTGATGTAATGCGTCTAGACTAGAAATCCTCTGACCTCTAGGTCAGAAATTCAAATTTTTATTGTTTATTAATTTATTTATACATAAAACAACTATGTCACAAATGTTTACTTTAAACTATAATCAGTTACACACATTCCTCTATTATATAAAACTCAAATCAATAATTTCGGATTATTCTGGCAGTTCCTGGAGCAATTTTTATGGATTTATGCACTTACTGTATTAATGGTTGCAGAACTATAAGGAATTTGGTTCTACTTCAATCTAAAGTGTTCTTAAAAGAAAGCAGCCGACGCCATTTTCGCGATTAATTAACACTGCCTGAAAAAGTTTACTGCGCCATCTCCTTGCTGATGTTCTTTAAGTGTCCTTAATAATACAGTGAGTCGGTATCTGTTTCGCGACAAATGACAGCTGTCTATAGAAAGTTACCGTGCCATTACCGGCCTGAAATATTTTTTGCCGATGCCTTTTAAGTATCTTAAAAAAAAGCGTGCAGATGTATTTTTCGTGACTGCTAATGTTTATTTAAAAAAAAAGGGCATCTGACCATCATGGCCACAGGTCTTATTTAAGGTGTTTTTCCAAGTTAAATCTTTTTAATATCCGGAAAGGGAGCAGATATCGCAAAACTGTTGCATAAAAAAAAGTTTGCAATTATTTGTACTTGACCCAATTTTTTTCAAAAATTTAAATTCCATAATTTTGGCTGGTTATAGACTTAACACAATTTTAAAGTCTATAATTAGCAAAAAAAAATTAGCCTGCGTAGCAAAAATGTCCAACATTTCTAGGTAATGACTTTGCGGTATCTACTCCCTTTCAGGATTTAAAAACTAAAACTTACTAAAACTGCATAAATAGGAACCAGTAGCCTTACAGTCAGCTGTATTTTATCGTGTTGTAGACACTTGACCACAGTTCGGACAGCGAGCCGTTAAAGTGCCCATAATTAGCAACCACTTTGTGTTTGTTGGGTCGTCATTCCTTTGTATTGTGTCGACATTCCTCACGTGTCGTATCGCGCAATGCCAAGGACTCTGTGTACAAACGGCGCTATGGATGCCGTGCCTACAGGAAAACTTCACTTAGGAGCCTGGTGCATGGACGATTTTGTAGCGTGGCACATTTATCTTCTTATATGCGAAACTGTTTGACATAGTCACCTTACGTTTATCTACGAAAAACACATACGTTGATTCTATATTTTATAAACTACAACATTGTTGTTATGAACATGATATTGGGGCTACATAAAATTGCTCAAAACTACTTTATTTAAAGACAAATTTAACTCCGAAACTACATCCGGTTTCGTGGAATGCAAAACTGAAGCATGAGTTAGACTTTACTTTATTCTCTACACAAATACAATTTAAGGGTCACAGCTTAAAGTCCCATCGATGCGATTTTTATACATGTCTAAGGTGTAGTCCGTAACATTGTTCTTAGTTACAAATTATTTGATTTCTCTAAGTGAGTTGGTTTTCCGTTCTAGCATAAAATAGTTTTACGCAAATTTTGACTTCCACGTGCCACTATACAAAAACTATGAAAGATAAAATATTTTATTTACCGTAAAAATTGTCAAAATACATGTCTAAAAACAAGCCAATTCTCAAACAAAAAATTGTTAAAACAATCAAAATTTTCTGTGAACCCCCCTTAATTAAAGACAACGAATAGTTATAATTGAGAGCGGAACATAATACAGCGCGGACCTCACAGACTGCAGGATCACGCCAATGCGTTGCAGTTTTCTGCTGCAACACGTCGGCGATTACGATTTATTCTCTATCTATTGTGTGCCTGGTAAGCCCACCATCTATTATAGGTGACGTAGCATCTGTACTTGTTCATGCAATCACTTAACTGCCCTTCAATAGGCCTATATTCACGTTAACAGGTATTTTAAGCACAGCGTACTGGTCATAAATACCTCGTATTTCACGTTTAACACTAACATTTCTACAACCTCACCTTAACCTTTGACAGAGCTGGTGCTTGTCTTAGTGATATTACAAATGGATGAAACTTAGTGTCACTGAGAATTCGCAAAAAATTAGGGCTAATTTTATAGATGTGTATAAGTTTGAAAAACTGCTTTCCATATTTCCAAGCATTGTTAAATTCCATAGAGGCAAGAAAGTAAATTTTTATTTGCAATACAAAAAAAAATTCACTCAAAAAACAAGTATTGGATTACATATTTTTAGATCTGGTATGGTAGAATCAAAATAATATCTACATAAAGATGTAAGATTTGACATTTTTAATTTTGATACTTTGCTCCAATTTTATTTTAACTGTCACGTCTGTGGGAACATCTATCCATGCTTCAAAATACACAAATATAGAAAATGTATTCCTGAATATGTATAAATGGTGTGAAAGTGACACAATTTCCAAAAAATTTCACAGTAAATATCATACTTGTGGGCAGAAATATTAAAAACACATACGGTACGTATAATTTTACTGATATTTTCTGGTAGTCAGTGTGAGAATAAAACATCCCTTTTCCATCAAATGAAGTCAGTATTTTAATACTTGACGCACACGTCGTACGTACATGCATGTGTGTGCCTATACAGGATCAGTAGTTATTAGTTGCTAACACGGGAGGAGTGAATTAATGAGGTCAAATAAATAGGGAAACAATAATACAACATTGGGTCTATTGTGACGTATGACGGAGTTATACGCCCTGAAAGGTGAAGGTGAGAAATATGTAATTGGACAATAATATTTTAGTCATTTGCAAGTTAGTAACGAAATTACGTATACAGGCTACTGGTGTAGGGTTAAAAAACAGCAAAAAATTATGTTGCAAAAACCACATCCTTTCATACTTTAACTAGGGGTTAACAACACCTTTATGCTTAGAACTTTATAACCTTTGACTTGAAGTGACCGGCCATGACGTGTAGGTGATCAGCATGTAAACATTAGTAAAAAAGGTCACCTTGAGAAAAAATGCTAATGTGAACCGTTTCCTCAGAAAACAGATTTTAAGATGGGAAGTGATATTGTTGTGGCCTGAGAGGTAGGCAGCCGGTAACATTTTCGGGTATTGCAGTGTACAGTGTGTTTCGATTCAACACAGAACTGGCAAGTGGGCTGCCTACCCACCCGCAACCGGCTTGAATTCTGCTCGCGGCGCGCTAGCGACGGAGCTACGTTCGATTTCACTGGTTGCCGCCTTCTTACGCAGCAGTCTAAACGGTTTAACTCTTTCAACATATATTTACACAGACTTTGGAATATGTTTCAACGA
>PNEQ01041172.1:0-23398 GCA_003012365.1 Medauroidea extradentata
TAGGCCGGGCGGCCGTTGCTCACAGATCAATGCCTCACTCCCAGTTGCAAACCAAACACTAAATGACGAGTCTCGGGACCCTATTAGGCTCATACTGATGCCGGAGCGTTGGAGGACCTCTCTCATACTACGTTAACCCCAAATTAAATAAATAGATACATACGGAAAATTTAGGTAAGCTCGGCCAAGTGCCTTACAATTCGAAGTACAAAATTTCGGTCCCGAGCACTTCGAATTAACGAGGTTTTACTGTATAAACAATTGTACCAGGAATTCGTTTGTGATTACCAAACAAGTGTCCTCAATCAAAACCATTGCTTCATTATAAACACTTGATGAGAATTGAATTTTCTGATTTTGATTTGTTGCACGCAAACAATTAAGGATGTTTTCGCTCATGTGATCTTTGTGTTTTTCCCAAAGGTCTTTTGGATTGGATGTAAAGCACGTTGTCAATATGATTGCAAATAATGTCCGTATTTGCTGTGGTGAAGCAGCATAAGATGCATCAACGAGTGAAGTGTCCCAATGTTCATTGTTTTTTAAAATATTTAATTCATGGCAAGCTTCACAATAAGTGGCACATACTTTACTGTTTACTGTTTTCAATTCTTGGAATGATGTTGATCCACGAAATTTGATTAACAGCAATCACAAATACAATCATTCTGCATTGTTTGGGTGAACAGTGAACAGGCACCTTAACGCATTGGTCAAGAATACATTAGGATGTCCTTAAACTACTTTACCTTGTTTGCGACGCTAAATTTTTTTTCGCAGAATTATTCCATGTGTAGTATGTTGGCACTACAGCGTAAAGTAGCGTCTCTGCAAAGATGTCATCTTAGAAAAAAGGAGTTAACGTTGTTTGCGGTGGTGACAATGCTCTCATGTGTACATTTTCTATTGTGAAATACACATGCTGTCCATTTTCAAGGTGGACTGACAAATTAACAACTGTTGGATGTCATTCATGGATTGTAAATGACAACATGTGCCATATTGCTTCATTGCTACTAATGTAGCTCCCCAGTTGATATTGATGGATTTCATCAATAGATATGGTTGAATTTACCATTCCTAAAACTGCCATATCATTTCCTTTGTTGACATATTTACAGATATACTTTATAGATTTCACCGAATTGCAATATTCAACATTGATGTGCGCTTTGTACATTTTCGATCGAAACTGTTAGTATGGTACAATACAATGATTATCGACGTTATCAATGTTTGGAACTTAGTGGTTGATTTCCCGCCATTCTCATTTGATCATCGATGATAAGAGTGTATATTCGTCGTTGCCAGTGATAGTTTCGATAAGTAATTCTCTTGGGTATATTTTTGTGCATTTCCCATTAGACATGCATGGTGAATTTCAATTGAGTAGGCCACATGGGCCATGAATCATGTTTTTGGTGACTATTTGAAATAAGTCTGGATCAATGTCGACATCTGGAATTTCTGCTGAGATAATTTGGTTAATTTGATCTGGTGTGATTTTTTTAACCAACGAAATCAATCAAAATGTGTGCTTGTAGCTATCCTCTTTTGCCATTCAATAGAATACACCCAACAGCGAGTTTCTCCAAAAACATGATACTTGACAATTAAATCTATTAAAGATTTCAATTTTTGTTTGTATACACACGCACAAATATCATGATGAATCCAATGATGATTGCCCAGTTAACAAAAGTTATGTTATTTCATCTCACATAGGATTACATGTAAATGTAATAAACAAATCCGGGCGGCCATATATGCGTACATATGTTATTGCATCTTGTGCGTACTCATGCATGTGCCATGGAATCCCTGTAAATGTAAGAGGTAATACAATAACTATTCCCAATTCATTAGGATATACATTGCCATCATTAAGAGGAGTCCTTAGCTGTGTCAAATTTCCACTTTTGACGCGTGGGAACAGCGTAGCGATAAGAGCCAGTGTCCCATGCTTGATGAGAAGCATATCACCTCTATTTGCGACGCGCCAAACTGACGTGCAAGGTTTCCGTGGTAGTTTTTTTACTGTGGGACTTAAAGCGGTGGCCCCAATATTTTATTTTCGAATAGTATGAAGTAAATACATGCCTCTCGTTTTGCACTTACGAATTCAGGTAATATTTTCGGAATTACAACAGTCCAAAAAACCTGTTTCCAATCTTACTTCCAGTCGCTCATCGGTTTCTAAAATTTGTGATATATTTTTATGTTTTGCTTGAGCTGTAGATCTGCCAATAGCTCTTCGTTTCGGTGAAATAAGTGATTTTCTGACAATAAATACTAATTTTCACCACAATTATCAATTCACAATAAAGTTAGACACTTGACAAAAACTACAAATTCCGGGTGTGTCAAGACGACGTACGTCGCAACGTTGACATAGAAATTTTTTTTTATATCTTTCTATTCTTCTGTCTATAAACTTAGGAATAAAAATGTTTGTACGTTTGTCCTGAATTTAGCTGAAAAAATACTATTAAGGTTTTAAAATTAAATACTAATAAAACGTCTTTTGTTTACTCAATATCATTAAGCTATTAGATCTGGTGAATAAACAATTGAATATTCATTATTCACAATTTCATATTCTTCTTGTAAATTATTTGAGTTGTTTACTATACTTTCAATGTTGACACTACTTATTTCATCTTCTTCTTCTTTGGAAGTTAAAATGACATAATTATTTAAAAAAACTGTTTCTTTAAGTTTTTTTGTTTTATTTTTATCTATTTAAATTCTTTTATTACATTCTAAATTATGTCCTGTCTCTAATCCACAAATTTCACAGTAGTTGAAATTGGATGATACAACGATTATAGAATCACATTCAATACAGCAACTGTTAATATTATATGCTGAGTTGCATTACAGAATAAATAATGCTAATAAAAGCAACAAGGAAAGCTTTTTCATTGTTATTGTACCAGTTCTCGGGGCGTACATGAATATAAACAATACCACGTGGATTAGAGCCATTGGTTTACATAATCACCTGTAGTGCTTGAGATACTGTGACGCGTGGGCTGACTGAAGATGAAGTGAAAATACTGTTGTCAACCTTCGAATGATGCGTGGGCTGACTGAAGATGAAGTGAAAATACTGTTGTCAACCTTCGAACATCCTGGTCACGGCACCAAAATATGAAGCGCGTCTCGCAGAATGAAGATGAAATTACTTTGCAGTCGTTGACCTAAAATCCTGGTTATGGCACCAAAATATGTAGCGCGACGGGCGCTAAAGCTTGAATGAAAATGACTCTACTTTACATAATTGTTGACTTATCCTCTGACGTGGCCGGTTGTGATCGTATAGGTTTGCTGTAGTCTACATCAAATTGAAAACCTGTTGGCGTGACAGTTTTTATAAAAAAAAAAAAAAAAAACTTTACATACAGAAACTTTAGATTTCAATCATAATAGTCTTCATCATTGTCCAAGCCTGATGCTCCCGGGATAGAACAGCTCAACCCCAAAACTTTAAAAAATTAAAACAAATTTTCAAAGTTCAAAACACGCCACGACATCTCAACCATAATGTTCTCGCAAACGTGCGAGCCCTCCACTCTGTGACTAAAAGATTACTACTTATACATCGCTGCTCCGCCACCTCGCTCCCACACAGCCCAAGCACCGCTCAACATGACCATCTTCGTCCGCATCCAAACAACATGTCAATATGGCCGACACACCGAAGCTTGCTCTCTCCCTGCAGCGCCTCTAGCGGCCACCCAGCGCACCAAGGTAAAAACATAACGGAAAATTAATACTAAAATAAATATAATAACAAACTATAAACCTTTATACTTTTAAAACAACTTGTAAAGTGAAAATAATCTTCTGAAAACCATAATTACATAATAATTTACAACATAAATTTAAATGAATTTGAACCACGTGTCCTTTCATTGGCCCAAGCCAGCCCGCGCAAACATATTACTGTCTCTGTCGCACACTCAACAAGCGGCGGTGCACGTGCACTTCGTGAAAAGTAAAAGTATTAGAAAAACGGTAAAAAATCTAAATATAGCAATTCCAGGAATTGGGCAGGCACACCTGTGCCATCCAACTATACTTGCCAACAATACACCCAGCCCTGAGTTACAATACAATAACAGTTAAGCTGCCAATGATAAGATTAAATTTAAATTAAAACACAAAGTTGTCTCTGCCTAAACAAACCGAATGAAATACATATAAAATTTAACCATTTCAAAACTGATGCAGATATAAAGCCAAACAACTGTCAACAATACCTCAAAGTAATTATATAGATAATAGCAAATTCAATAAGTCAAACGTAAGGAAATAATAAAATAAAATCAAGACATGAAATAATAATGGCCTAAGTGGTGGTACAATACTGTAATCAGTTTTTATATTAACTTAATATTTAAAAATGGTAAACATGACGATTCGAGGCTCAACATCAGATAATAACTAACTCTATTAGAAGCAACATAATGGAACTTTATAACCATTGTTATTGTACCAGCTCTCAGGGCGTACAGGAATGTTAACAAAGCCATATTGAATTTGAGACACTGGTTTAAACAACCGCTTACATAATGAAATTTGTTAGTACAGTCAACTCCCAATTATCCACGCTAATGGAGGGAGTGGATGCCTCGGACAATCCAAAATCGCGGATAATCCACTTTTACACTTTCTTAGGTCTCAGTAGTAAGTTGAAATGGGTCAAATTCACTCCTGCAATAAAAGGAAGCCATTTTAAAACAGTACAATCTCGATTATTCGCATTAATGATTAGGGGGTATGCGCTAACAATCTAAAAATACGATAAATAAAAAATCACAGATATCTTATCTGACCAAGAAAATTCTCGTTAATCCATTCATGTGCGGCACTAATTGTTTCGCCTGTTGGAAAATACTTAAAACTTCAAGCCTTTCAAAATACGGTGTCGGATATAACATGTTGGTGAATATTATGCGATTAAACACAATGTGTATTTATAAATAACAAAACAAATGTTTTTCAAAATAATACTTTTTCAACTATTGCAAATGAAATATTTTGTGCGGATAATCCGCACACGAATAATCGGGAGTCTACTGTATCTCAATTACACATTTATAAATGTTACATTACTTTGTATCAATTTCCTTACAGATAATAAAATAAAGCCTATTAATTTTCAGTTGAACCAAACTTCTGCGAACTCCAACGCCATAGAAATTCAAAGAGAAAATAGTATGATAAAAATCACGTCTTGTCACTTCTGTTAGTACTTACAGTATTTATTCTGTGGTTGCATCTTACCATTATTTTATTATTGCAGTGTTCACAGATATTATTTTTCTGCAAGGTCTATAGCTTAAGAGACCCTGGTAAAGCCCTTCTGGGCATCCATTGACTACAGTAGTGGCAAAGTTTTCCCATCCCGTTTGTCTGTTTTATTTTTGGTATTTCGCCTACAACTTCAAAAAATACCAGTATTCAAATTATCAAAGTTCTATGACTTCTACATAATTAAAAACATAAATCTGTAAACACTAAGTATTAACGTTACCCTCGGACATCTACGTCTGACGCCCAGCTGTTTTCATCCAGTGATGTTGGCTTGGTGAAGAATATTGTCTCACCCCGTGTATCCAGCTCTGCCGTACCGTCTTCCATAGTCACTCGCAGATCACTCATCAAAATATTTGCATTTTAACGGCGACTTGTTAACAGTTGTATCATAGAGATGTTATTTTCCATAGTCACCATCATGGGATTCTTTGAACAACTATTTCTACTTGGATCTACAGAGCAGCTATTTTGAAATGAGTTTTCTTTGCCAAAACTGTTAAACATGATTGCAATTTTGAACAATTAATTTATATAAATTTTTTTGGGCCAGGAACCCTTGTGGGCGTCCTCAGAACACTTCTCCCTAAGTTTCATCACAATCTGATGAATGGCTTATGAACGCATAGAGGACAAACTGTCCACAGTAATGTGAAAACTGCAAAAAAATCAGTACTGATTCGCAACATTTTCCACCCAAAAATTAATTATGGTTACATTCCAATATTTAGTTCAGTGGCTGTAGGTACATGTATAAAGTGGAATGCAGCTATATGCCATGCGATATTGCTTTTCGTGGCATATTTTAGGTTCAACGCTACTTGACGATGATCGGGAAAGAAGGCAGAGTATATTTATGGCCTAGATCTATGGTGTTCTTATCGCGTATAAGCAACTGTGAAAACCAAAATTGAAATGCAGCAAGTAAATTGACAATTAAAAATCTAGGTTTTTAGGTAAATTAAATTAATAACCGCACCTTGGTGTGGAAACAATATCAGTTAATTTTGTGTTTGTTTTGCATCGATAAAATAACATTCATACTAGTATTCATACCGTGGTTTATCTTCTACGTGTGCAAGAAACAGTGCACTGGAAGACAAATTATTCACCTTTGCTGTGGACGTTGACAAATGCAGATAACTATTTTGTGATTGCATGCACACGTTCTGTGAATTTTTCCATTTAAAATTTTACAATGATTAAATATTTATGAAACAATAAAGACAAAGTACTGTATGACATATACATTGAAATCGTGTACGTAAGTAACTAATACACACACATGCAAACATTATTTAGGAAGGCTGATGGCGGGTTAACCACATTTTCATATTTGAATGAAAATATTAATGTAATAGGTGTTTAAAACATTTGCAGCTCTAAACGTCATGTTTCTAAGCAATAGGTTCTGTCTCACAGTTATCATAAAGAAAGAAAAACAATTCACTATTTTGTGAAAAACCATTTTAGACTTTTTTAA
Organism: Medauroidea extradentata; assembly: GCA_003012365.1. Taxonomy (NCBI): domain Eukaryota; kingdom Metazoa; phylum Arthropoda; class Insecta; order Phasmatodea; family Phasmatidae; genus Medauroidea; species Medauroidea extradentata. The sequence continues at coordinate 6,806 of PNEQ01041172.1, forward strand.
TTTAGGGAGAGGTGGTATATCTCAATATCAACCCCCTTTTTACCACTGGCTTTGTCTCTGTATTTTATACTTCTCCAACTGTGCATTTTATAAAATACTTCTGTCTTAGTCATACAGAACCACTCCACATTAGGCGATTTTAATAGTAAAATCAACATTAATCAAACTTCAATGTGTTTTCGAAATAGCAGAAGCTACCATACTTATTAAAAATACGTAATAAATACTTAACATAGTAAAATATTTGTAGATAGGTAAACTGAGAGAGAAGTTTGTTTGGGTCGCTCATAGTCCACACATGAATGACATTTTCTGTCTTACCTGCCACCAAAAGAATAGTGAATCACTAAATTCTTCAAGATAGGAAAAAAAAAGTAGTTTATTTGCTTGCTGATAAAACCCACCCCCCTATCCCTACCAATCTATCTCCAAAAACTAAAAAATTCCTAACATACTATATTTTTTTGCCTTGCATTTTCTTCCTGTTAGTAACAAACATGGACACTGGTAAAACTATTTTAAAAAATTAACTAACTGATGTATAAAAATTTCATATACAGCATTACTAGCAGAACTTTTCATAAATAGTATACTGTAAAATTTTAAGTCGATTAAATTGTTTAAGAGTTCTGATGCGTTTAGTGTGAAAGATTTTTGGGCGCAGCTGTGCGTGGCCAGAGCCCCTTCACGTGTCGTCAGCATGTGAGAGTGACAACTAAGGAAAGCCCGGAAACTTGGACGGAGCCCTCCTGAACACTGACGCAGCAGCGGGAAGGCAGTGTTGAGAAGCTGTTTTTCGTCACGAGCAAGTTCTCTCACTGACCCCTAGAGGTGTTCTCTGTCAACACACTAACGATGTGACACAGACGCTCGTAGTGGGGAAATAAGCAAAACACAAGAGTCCAGTAAAACCATGCAGGCGATTTCTATGTCTGTCTGAATTCAATGCAACTTGGAAAAAAAAGTATACATTTTAAGAAAACTTGTTTTAGGGCAAATGATTTTAGGTCAAATGAAAATAGGACAAAAAACTTTAGGACAAACTATTTTAGGACTGACCATTTTAGAACAAATGATTTTATGATAAACGACTTTCGGACAAACAACTTTAGGACAAACGACTATAAGATAAATGACCTTTAGGACAAACAACTTTAGGACAAACGACTATAAGATAAATGACCTTTAGGACAAACAACTTTAAGACAAACAACATTAGGACAAACACCTTTTAGAACAAATTAATTTAGGATAAACACCTTTTAGGATAAACAAAATTAGGACGAACAGTTTTACAACAAATGAAATTAGTACAAACAATTTTAGGACAAATGATTTTAGGACAAACAACTTTAGGATGAACAAATTTAGGATAAATAACTTTATGACAAATGATTTTAGGACAAATGAAGTCCAAGCAACAAAATCTCGAAAAATGGTTTTAGGGCAAACAAATTTAGGACAAATGCAGCACTCCCTTATTAAACTGGAATATGGTATCAATGTTGGCGAAACAAAATAAAAGACTGAAACATGTTTTCAAAAAATCTACTCAACTACAATTTTAAAATTTTGATGTGGATTGTGCAATTGCATAACCTTCACATTTCTCTGACAGATGCGGATTTAAGCATTAATATATGAGTATCGTGCTACAAAATTTGTTACAAAATTTGTAACAACTTATTTTGTGCTCAATTAATGGAAAAAGATAAATAACTTGGTAATTTTCAGAATAGTTTTGAAAACGTTCATTGCCGCGTTCAGTTACACTTCCTTACTAGAAACATCAAGAGTTAGATGTATCAAAATAAAACCCTAATTCATGGGAACAACATTACTTCATAAAATTTATTTTATTTTTAAGAGCATTTTGCTTGTTTGGGCATTTTTAGGCTCTAATAATTCCTAAGAAACTAAATTAGGCATATTTTCACACAGATAGGTCGACTCTCTTTATAAACACCACAGAAGTTACAATTATCTTTAATGTTGTAATATATAGAGTAGTACTTGTCAATAACTCAAACAGTGGAAACAAAACTCAAAGGTTTTATTACATAACTTTCTTTATAATGTAGTTTAGGATGATCAAGTAGAGAAAAATAATTATTTTATATTTGTATGAAATAATGTTAGTTTTGTAAACTTTACTTGGTTATGCAGGAAAGTAAAACGCTCAGCCAGTTTTCCACGATGGCATTTCAAAGTCAGAATTTGAATATTTTTCGAACACGCGGGTGTGCTTGTGTGAGCGCATGCATGCGTGTGTGTGTGTGTGTGTGTGTGTGAGGGAAGGGGGGGAGAAAAAAATCACACGTCATGGGAAACTGGTTGACTGACATACATATAAACCCATTAAATAAACTGAAATGTGGAATTATTTTCTTGCTACCATATAATGTAAGTTTTCGTAATATAACCAAGGCAGTTGACGTTACGTCACAAAGAAACAGTAGCCAATATTAACTTTGCTTTAGGTTATCTTGTGTGGACGGAAGCGTGCAATGAGTAATTAAGACAAACAAAAATTGCTTACGATTATGACATTAAATAGCAAAAATGATACACTAGCTTGAAAAGTTACTGTCGCGTTCACACAACTGTCAACTCCATAACAGTGTGGACGATCGTGTAGTAGCAGGGTATTTATAGACGACCCCCGCAACTCTAAAACCACTCATTAATAATAACTACCTAGAGGAGACAGTGGTGCTGAAGTTATAAAACCTGGTGTGGAGCAATGGAAAACTGCTTTCCACAGTTTTCACCTTCGTAGCAAAGTTTTTATCTGGACACTACCATATCACATTTGTAATCCACATTCTTTGCAGCCAAAAGTGAAACAAAACACGGCTGGAGTTTGATCACGTAATGGGCATTCATTTCATGGTATTCTGGCAAACCCAATTTTTACTCTGCAATGCCACGTCATGATAAATAAAACTGTGTTGTAATTTTTAGCGATCATGATCATCCGACTGTGCTTTTGTTCCTCAACGGAGATACCAGTTTAGGTCTGGCATGAAGTCGTATAGACATATCAGCACATTATCAAAATATAAATATTATAAAATATACATTTAATTTTACACATAAACACATTTATTTTTTCAGAAACAGATGTATGAGAAAAGTGTATTGTGATTTAACACCTAGACTACCATGCGTATAAGAATTTTTTTCAAATATATATAAATATACTGTAATAATAATGCATCTGTTACATGGCTCCAGGATTTCCTAGCATGTTGGCAGAACTGGTAAGCAAATAAAGTTATAATAATTTTATGTCTAATATTTATGTGCAATCAAATTTTTAACAAATTGATTAAGTTACTGAACTATTCACCTTAAGTAGCTATGCACACCTGTATAAATCATCTATAGGACTCAAACTAGGAACTTAGTTCAAGACAAGCCTTAACGACTACTGTCACAAGGGTCATCAGTTAATAAATATTCTGCCCTCAGAAATTCTTATGTGTTTAAAACAAAAACTTACAGTATCAGGTTTATTTCCTTTTCAAAATTAATTAAATAATTATAAAACAATTTGTGCATAACAAATTAGCTGATATATTGATAAACTGTAACCAATAGCGTGCATTATGAAACAAATACCGTTGTGTATAAACTTGAGTATTTCCTTATTCCTTATTAACATAACGGAGAAAATCTAAAATATTATATTCTTGTGTACTTTCTACAAAATAATGGTATTTGTGATAAAAGTAAAAAAAAAAGTTATAAACAATTAGCAAAATATGAGGAAAGTTAATCATGTCACGTAAGTAAATGGTTTTAAGGAAGCAAATGTAGCCATGTAGTAAATGATGCATCCGAATTGAATACAATTTATATCAATACAAACAAATCACTCTCAATAAATATAAATTTGGTTCAGCAAAATAATTAAAAAATATCAAGGATATTTAGAAATAATAAAACATTCAGAAATATCAAAAACATCATATTCAAATCTCTTCCTGTGATTTATGTTTTCTCTTGTTAACTTTGTATGAATTTCTGACTGCCTTTTCCCACCATTTTACCAGTGAATTTAACGAACCAATAAAAGTACAGAAGAGTAGGCAAAAATAACACAGCCACGAAGATATGTCATTCGAAACTAGCAAGGCAGAACGTCAGAACGTAACTATAAACTAAACAAGTTCGTCTTGCATTCTGTGAGAACACATTCGGAACTAGCCAGTTTGTAAGCTCGTGTAACATCACTCTGTAAATTATTCGAGATACTCCAACAGAAAAACAATACTCAAATTACATTGTTTAGTAATGGGACTCGCATATATGCAGATATCTCTGACTTCTTATTCAATGACCTGGTTACATATGAAATTGTCAAATGGTAAACAACTTGCATCTACATATTTGGAGCTAACTGTTAAACGAAGTCAGAATAGTTTCGTACAAAACTGTATTTATAACTTGTATTATGTCAGTCATTATCTTAAAAACACAAAATACTGCAAACATATTTTTGAATCTTTTTAATGTGGCTTAATATGTCTCTATTTAGGCTGTTTTGTTTTAAACTAACTAAACATAACCTAAAGTAATATTCAAACTAATATATATTTTTGATACAAAATTTTCCACCAAAAAATTAGTGGGCTCACTGTGCCACACCAGTCCTCCTGCCTGCACTAGTGTCCTAGATCAATGATAACACAGCAAAAAAAAAAAAAAAAAAAAAAAAAAAAAACTGGTAAAGGTCTCCTGACCTGTAGTCAAGTACTCCGGAATTTATTGGCAGTGCTTTTGTGTAGGTTACGTTGCATTGTAGGCCAAATTTAGAATTTCCATAGACACTGGTTAATTTAGAATGGTTAGTCCCGAAATGATGTACTTCATTATAATCCAACCTTTCTGGTTTATTAAGATTTCAGTTTACACAGACATTAAACACACTGTTCAAGTCTTAGCATGGTGATTTCGGTTCACAGAAAATTATAAGTAAAAATGCAGCACGACTAAATCAGAAGATTAGACAAGATAAAGTCGGAAAATTTGACACACGGTGAACACACAAGCGGCAAAGAAGAATGAGAAGCCATACTGGCTCTCCGCACCTAACGGCCTACATGTACAGGTGGAAACAAATTTTGTAGAGTTGAAAAAACCAAATAAAAGTTAAAGAAGAAAAAAAGGCCTTGGTGCTAACCGTACATGTTAAATTTGTCACTCCCAAACTTTACTTTATGTTAAAATTTGGGCTGTAGCCCTGCACGCGTCCTATCCGGCTCACGTCTTGAATTCGATTAACACGGCAGAGGCTAAACTTTCCAGAACGAGGGGCGAAGGGACACCATACGCCGTACTCTCATTGGCAGGTTCTCGGTGGCGTGAACGTCTTCAATCATTCCTTTACCTAGAAACCTCTAGGGGAAAACTAAAAACTACACAAAATAGCAAACAGCGGCAAAACTCCTGCAGTAAAAACTAGAACACGAAAAGAAAAACAAAGCTACTGCCTCCTACTAAGGCCACCTGGTCATAACAACAAACATGACACCCTACCTGAAATCTAGAACATACGGGAGTAAAAGAACTGTGCCTTTACTCTTCCTTTCTGGAACTGAGACCATTGAAATAAAAGTCAAAATTTAAATACTTTATTATAAAATAAATATTACATAAAATACTAATTCACCAATAATGAAAAACCTCTGACCCTGCAAGCTACATTACACCCCTTTAGCTTTTATAACTGGAAGACCTGCTTTATTCTGCACATAATTATGTGTAATACTACATGAGTAGGTGCCAGTAACTTGCAAAATTATTTTTGCACCACTGAATTTCAACGTTACATGTGCATATCAGTAGCTTAGCTTCATGGTTATTGACAGAGTTCTTAGTGTAGAGACGTCGCTTATTTGACTGTGTCAATCATAACGTTACTTCAACACCACTAAATTATATGTCCGTGTAATGTTAGTACATATTATTGAAAAATGGCGCAACTATAACTCTTTGAACTCTCATTAAGGAGGACCTGGGATCAATCCTAGGTCTGACTATCCTGATTTTGGTGTTCAATTTATTTTATTTTTCTAGAGTTTACAGCTTGGTTCATAGAGATGGTTACACATATTTTTTTATGTTCCATCAAAATTAAATAACACTCATGCCTCATATGGCATTTTAATCTGACAGAACTTCTCGCAAGCAAGTCAGCGCACAACCCGACTGCACCACGGAGCTCTGTTCGGTTTTCAATGGTTTCCCAAGATCATTGCGGCCAAAAATCCTGGATTGATTCATTAACAAAGACCATGACCTTTCCTTTCCACGATATTCACTGAAAGTATTTCTCTAATAATTTCATTTGGCTGTTCAAGAGGCAATCAAAACAATATACAGTAGAACCCAGATAAGGGCCGGTTTCTCAATGTCTGATTAAAGCCTTGGTTAGCTAATCCTATGATTATATTTAACCTATTGATTAAGTGGTGATTAAATCTGAAGTGTTTCTCAACATACTTTAATCTTATGTTTAGCTAAGTATCGATTAAGGTAAATGTGGCAACCATGCAATGGCATATAAGCTTGTGATTGGCTGCAGTAAAGCTTTTATTTGTTTATTTAGCTGTGCTGGTTAGCAGTGTTTGTATACGTAATGGAAAATAATAAGCGGCAGCGTGCCAAAATTTTTGTTTCTGTGCTGAAAAATATGCCCGTTTAATAAAATAAAAAAAAAAAAAATCTGGCGCCGTAACTTGGAAGCATAAAGAAGATGCATGGAAGAGAATCAAAGTAGAATTTTATTCATCGAGGAACCTATATGTGTGATATAACCTACACAATTATGTAACAATAACATAACCTACAATAGGTATTATAATATACAAAAGTATCGAAAAACATGTAAAGTAATCTACAAATTTATATTAAGAACTTTTCAATCCAGATTCCTTGATCATCGTAGGTTTTATTTTTTCAAAAGAAATAAAAATATATTTGTTAATGCCATTACCCAAGATACGTAATATTACCTACATCTAACATAGGTTTCCAACCAATTATGCAAAATAATGTATGGGAGTATAGACACATCAAAGGCTTGTGACATAACCATCAAATGTTTTCACATAACCTACAAAAGAATATTACTTACCAGAACGTACTAAAGTTTATGGGATGTAAACAAAACATGCAATAAATAAGTACACACCTGTCTGTAGTCACTTCCAGCTGTACAATTTTTTCTAGTAGTGCTAGGACAGTATTTTTACTCAGCCGCAATCGCATAAAAAATTCATGGTCATATATTTACATGTGACTTGGGCGTTCCCGAAAAAGTCTTGGTCTGTTTATGAAATCTACTATTTCTTCATCATCATCTTCTTCAAACAAGAAATTTAAATCATCTGTCATCATAACCTAAAAAATTGTCATTGTTTATAATCTTGTTTGTTTTAAAAGTCCTGTTTAACTCTGTAATCAATACCTCTTCTTATGATTAAGATAACCAATGGTTACTGACTTCTAACCCATTGATTAATCTTAATCAGTACTTTAGAAACAGAATTTAAGAGTTAATTTTCAAAAAATCTGTTAGCTCACAACAATAATATAATGCATTTACCATCACAGCCACGATAGAAAAAAATTTGGCATAAAAAACTTTAAAAACTTCCAGTGGAATGCTTGGCAAGCGTACGTTATGGTGAGTTAGGCCACCTGTGCACCATTGTAATTTTGAGATTACAAAATAAATTGCACATATATGTTTTAAAGCTTAATTTTTTTAATGCAACATTTTGGTAATGGGGACATTTTTGATGTAACCATCTTAACTTTAGGTTGTCTGCCATTAAGTTCATGGAAATTTGTATCTCAGTTTTAGAAACCTACTTTTTTTTAGGTAGTTTTTAGGGTCTTCAGGGAAAATGTTTTCAATCAAGAATTTTTAATGTTTACCAAAAATCTGTGCCAACTTAAGATATGAATCCCAACTGGAATCTTCAAACTTAGATTTGTGTGGTAGCATGTGGTGCTCTCACATATAAGAATGCAATAAAAATTAATTTTGCTCACATCCCATGCACCAAGGCAACGTAGTTATTAATCAGCATGTCAGACACACCCTTGTCACTTTTCCATTATGTCTCAGGGCCGATATTATAAACCTCTTTTGAATGACAACCAACTGATATCCCCATAGAGAAAGCATTGGTGAGCAATTGGTTGTCATTCGAAAGAGGTCTATAGATACGCCCTTCGAGTGGAATATAAAGCTCTTAAACCTGACTTTAGATTTACAAGAGTACTTACACTTCATGCTTTATTTCAAATGTTATGTAAAATTTATATACTTATTTATTGTAAGTTTTGGGTGAGTGCTCAGTTTACAGTGAACAGCCTATAGAAAGTTTACGAAACGCAACATTTCAGTTTCAAATATACACATCAGCCATACATTCAAAGCTATCATAAGTGCAAAAAATGTGTTGTTTACTATTATTTGATGAACATGATGCACAATTTATTAACAAAATTATTAGCTAATCAAAAACTACTTCAATTAATAGTTTGCAATATGCAGTTATTTTCCTTGTTTTACTCATTCAAAAATTTTATCTCCCATCACATACAGTAGACTCAATGTAATTATTCTGATCCCTGTCGAAAAAATAATATTTAACATAGTAAATAAGCAGCATTTAAGGAAAACTAATAAGTCAGTTGTTTCAAAATATGCAATGATAACATATTGTAATAGAGTATGTATAAACTGGCAAGCTGCAACTATGATACCTAATAAAACTGCGTGAAAAAACTTAAAACTTGGCCAGGAACATACTGGCGTACTTGCCTGGTAAATTAAATAGTACACCAGACTAAGACGTATGTAAGAAATAGTGAAGTTTTTTCCCTCCAACCTTCCCTTCTGCTTTACACATAAAATTTCCACAAAAATCGAATAAATAAATCAAATCAGAATATGTTCATGAGTTCACAACAGTAAAATAATGTATAGCTGTTAGAAAACATTGAACTACATTCATCAGTAATAATAATAATAATTTCCTTGTAATTTGGCTGTCGCCTGATGGCAAGTACTTATCCTCTCAATATTTTCCCCTCAACACGCGCTTCCTGAACTCCCCCACACTCCTTGCTGTCACCAAATCTTCCTGCAACACATTACACTTTCTTGCATTCCTCACGAACATGGACTGCATTCCTCACTCTGTTCTCCAAGTTCTCTGACTCTCACTGCTGTTGTTCGATCTACCTCTGTACACATCCTTAACTAACTTTGTATTTAACTCGCTCCATCCCCCTCCTTCATTCAATTCACTATGCATTCTGACCAGTCTCTCCATCTTTCTCCTACCTTTAATGCCAGCCCATCTTCTAAAGGCCTAAAGTATTTTTCATCCTATCCATTCTGCCCAACTATTCTCCTCAACTGTCTTTTACCCATCACACTGCCTATCTTTGCACCGTTTCCAACTCCTGTATCTCAACTTCCACTCAGAGGTCCCAGACCACTGTTGCGTATTCCAACATTGGTCTAACAATCATGTTATATTATGCCTTTTCCTTTACTTTGGAGGAAACTCCCTTTAGTATTCTACCCAACTTGTCCAGGACCTTCCCCCCTTTTGAAACCACTTTCTGTACTTGTTTTTTCCAACCCATATCATCCTGCAACACCAACTCTAAGTAATTATATTCTGTGGCATCCCCTATCTTTCTCTCCCCATTTGTAGATATCTTCACTGTTTCTCTCCATCTTAGTAAATCGTACTGTCTTAGTTCTCTTTACATTAATCTTCATTTTATTGTTTAAAGCCCACCTTGATAACTGATCTATAACATCCCATAACCTATTTTCTTTGCCAACTTCGTAATAAATTACACGATCACCTCAGTTTTCCTTGAACGCCTACACTCATGTCATTCACCATTATTTTAAACAGTACACTACCTTGAGGCATCCCCAAAAACGATAAAATAATGAATTAAAAATTAAGACAAAACAACTGATCATGAATATGTTTGCGAGTCCATCATTATAAATAATGTAAAGAAAACACACAATGATGAGATCACAACAAAGCTGAACAAATTACTGCTCAGTGAAAGTACACTTTAGGTAACTACTCTAATTTGTAATTTTCAACCAGGTTCTGGATTTATGGTTTGAATTTAAATATAATATAAATAAAATAACTAAATTTTTTTAATGAAGGCCATGCATTATGTCATGTATAAAGTTTTTAAACATTAATGTACAGTAATGAGTAACGAGACTACAAGTACAGGCTTATGTAGTATACTTTTATTCTGAAGATGTATGTGTGCCTTACATGAGATAACCTTTGAACATAGAATTTAAGCAAAGCAGATACTTTTGATACAATTTTTAATTTTGTAGGTTGCAAATAGGTTTTATGAGATCAGACCACGTTGTTGAACTGACACAATTATTGGGGACCATGGAATGTCGTTAGATCAAGGTTAAGCTGTATAGCCTGCATCTGATGTTAAAATTGAACTTTGTAAAAATTATTGATTTAAAGAATTAACATCAGCACTTTTGTTTAAATGTTAGTAACCAGTAGACTACGTTTGCTAAACATTTCCCAGTAAATATCGCGTAATAAAGCTTCAAGTGAAAGAGTCTAGCAGAGCCTCCGCTAGCTGCTCAGAGGTTGCTTCTCCTTTGTGTAGAGCATATGTACATCAAACCCTACTTCTTAGTACTATCAGTATATAAGCGTGCATCAATTTTAATTAGTTTCTAGCTGGAGGATAAAATTATACCTACATACTGTATTTCACTTAACAATTGACATGTCAAACTTATGCTTCCTTCTGGTTAGAAGATGCCTAATTTTTTAAAAAATGTGGCTTTTTATAGTTTGGCAGTTAACAGATCACAAATTTATGTAGTTGCGGTATTATACTAATTGTACGTAATTTAATAACTCTTCTTTTGATGTTTACTAGTTTACATTGTACTTCTCTAGTTATCTATTCATTATAAACAGTTTGTAATTTAGCTTAGTTTCAGGCCATGTCGATAGAAAGTTGAACATACGTGCAATTGACACTGCAGTCTTCCTATTGTTTTGTAATAAATTTTTGGTACTGTCAGTGGTACACTTGTCCATGATATAGAAGGGAAGTTACTGCGGTGTCCTGTCTCTTTGGACTCTCCACATGTGCATTTATTGAGACATGCTACTTCTGTCTTGGTCTCCTTCAAGTTTACACAACTACAACATCCTCTTTATCTGTGTAAAATGAGATCAAGACACTAAAGAGTTTACTTCACATCTAAGACAAACTGAAAAAAAGGAATTAGAATTTCTCGCAGAATCTTAAAGGAAATCCACTTCCTTGGGCTTGGGGGGGGGGGGGAGACAGTTTCTACTAGAAGTCATGGAGTGCGAAACGTCAATTAAAGTTGTACAAATTTAAAGTCATCTTTCAACATTTTGCTTTTGAATAACTTCGTTTCACCACACTTTGTAGGCTCAAATTTTGAAAATGATGATTGTGTCTGTGTTACGGACTTTTAGGGAGCTTTTGAAAGAGGCGAAAAATTTGTGTTGTGTATTCACATCCACAGGCAAGTAGAAATAAGACAAACAGTTGCTGACTGAGAGTGCAAGGTAAAGATTCCAGTGTGAAAAGATAAGGAAGTGAGCAAGATGCTTTGTACTGGCTAACAATGCCTTTCTAGTGGTAAGGTGGTATTTACGTATGTATGCTTGATACTCACAATCCACTGCCCCAATGGAAAATGTCATGAAAATCAGTAAATGCAGGTGCTAAAAATTGTGTTTTTAAAATAGCTTTTACCTTAAAATTTAAATGTTTCTGACCAAATATTATAATGTCCTGGAAAAGGGATTATAATTAATAAACTGTAATAAACAAGTTTTACTGTATTATTATTGTAAAAACTCTTAAGCAGTGTAATTTAACAAAAGTCTGTAGCAACATGAGCTGCTAACTTGGGAAATGTATAAAATGAAAGTTAAATTTTTGTTAATGTTAAACGTATGCCTTTTTACAGCATTTTGTCAAAAATATTCCTAATTTTTAACTTGTCAACAAAAAATTTTCAAGGTAATGAATGTAAAATATTTTTTAGTCCAGTATTTAATGTAGTAGTATTGTCTTAAGGGCGCCGTCTACTAGAATCGTGAAGAGGCGCGCAGACCTTTAACAATCCTGATTTCATTCGAAAACCATTCAACATGTTGTCACGCGGTTAGGCTACGAAAAGCATTTAAGGATCTTAGTACAGGTCTATAATTTTGCCATTAACTGTTATCGTTCCTAACAAGTATTTTTTTGAGTGTGAAAGTGACCGAATAGGGACTCTTGATGCTGATTTTTATGTAAGAGTAATCATTTTCACGATATTCTGAATATTATAGACCTGTAGAGCGACTCTTTTCCTTTTGTCGCGTAAGATAAAATGATAGTGTTGTCGCTGAAAGTCCCATAGTAAAAACTGTTCAGCGGGAACCTTGCACGCTAGTTCAGCGCTTGGCTCGTTGAGGCGACGCGACATTTGATGCGCGCTTCAAGGTCGACCTTACTGCTCCGTCGCTTTTGAGCCTCTCATGCGCGGGTAGACGGCGCCCTTAATACAAATACAGTTTTTTTATCTTTGCAATGTTTACAACAGTTGATTATTCTGAAACTATGCAAATGAGACTTGTGGAACTAAATTAATAAGTCACCAGCACAGTCGTAGAAGTAAAGGTCTGGACACTCGCCTATCTACCAATGGTATGGAGTTGACCCCTCTATGACTGAAAGTACCACTAGCAATGAAGTTTTGTTTTAACACTGCAGTATAGTGTCTTACTAGCAGTTCTCCTAGCAGCTCCAACACGAGTTTGCTCCTTGTAGTCCCATTTTCGCAATGTTAAAACAACCCCACAATGCCAGTGGTGCCAATAAGTCATAACGGGGTCAATTTTCAACTCCAGTGTCCAAACCTGTTCCTCTATGGCCGTGGTCACCAGCATAATTCATTGTTAAATGTAATTCCTAATAAAACTGTCACTGTGTGGACATTAAAAGATTAGGTTACCTGTATTGACCAACCAATATTTTTTTCATTTCTATTTACACTTTTGACAATTTACAAATTAACTTAAATATAAAATGTGCCCTGTAAAAGATGCATGTTAATTAAAACAACCTAACTGAATTACGTTTTTCAGGTTTCATTTCACCTTTATATTACAGCAAAACCCTATTAAGAAGTTTCCCATTTAAGAAGTTTCCTGCTTAATAAGACAAATAATTTTGCACCTTGTCTAAACGAACATGTATAATTTAACCCTTTTAAGAAGTGTTCCTGCTTAATAAGCATTTTTTCCTCCGGTCCCATCACAAACGTCTTAACAGGGTTTCACTGTACATATTTGTAAACACAGCAGCTTCATCAGTGTTGTTCCCACTGTAGTTGTCATTGATATAATTCATGATGGGTTGTTATTTGTTCCTTGTTTCTTACATTATGTGTGTAATGGTCTAAGAGGAAGAGGTCATGACACTGCGTATGCTCTCCAGCAGAGAAAGTGACTCCCTCTTTTTCGCCGAGTGCTAGTAGTAATTTGGTGGGATTTTGTCTTGATTACGTATCACATTTTACAATTTTTGCCATTATTTATATAATGTCATGTTCATAAGGTACGCTGATATAGTATATACATGTTCCGTGTTCATAAATGCAGTGGCATGTGTGGAACTGTTTATATAAGTCTTATGAAAAAATACAATTATGTACTATTGTTTTAGTGAACACATTCGAACAAAAACTATTACGTATTTCCTGCCTTACTAAATTTTATGGTTGAAAAAAAAAATGTGTTGCAATACAAAATTACGTTTCAATTTTTTCTTTTACACAATACATGCAATTCTGGTAACAATTTCACATTTTAAGCTAAGCCAAAAGCAAAACACTACAAATTTTCCACCAAATTTCTACTAGTGCACGGCGACAAAAAGGGAGTCTCATTACATTCTCAGTGTCAAAGACCTCTTCTTTCATAGACCGTGATCTGTGTTGAGAATATTAGTTTTGTGTCATTCCAAATATATTCAGTTTGGCAAATTGTATGTTACTTTGCTGGAAACCTGACATTACTTTCATTTTATCTTTATGCTGTCATGTCAAAGTGTATACTTTAAATATTATAATATTGCAACATAAGCAAATAAACAGGTAGCATGTTTTATCAGGATAAACAAATTTCTACCCACACTTAACCAAAATAAACACAATTTTGTGTATACAGTGAACCCTCGATAACTCGGACCTCGATATCCCGGACTTCGGATAACTCGGACAGAATTTCAAAAAACAAAATTAATTTTAATTAAATTATTCTTTGGTAAAAAAAATCATAAGAACATTGTGTCTACCTCCTTTAAATCCATCACGTTTTATTTAAGAACAGTATTAGGCTTTAAAAGCAGTTGCTCATCACTACGTAGCCTTTAATAATCCCAACGTAAAATATCTGGCTAGTTCCGTGTGGTTAAATGATGCTGGCGAGGCGCGCGAGTGGAAATGCAACTCAGCAGTCAGACCTCCCTTCTTTATCTCTCCTCCCACTTCGCCGCGCGGGCCACACACGCACGTGCGTCTTAAATAAACATTTCAGTATGATGCTGGTGAATTGGACGGTAACTACAAGTCACAATGGCACCTAAAGGGAAATTTATTTTATTCTGGTATGTGTGATAAAGTCAAGATTGCAAAACAATTTGTTCCGGACATCTAATAAAAAAATTAAAAGCCATTGGTTTGCATTGCAATGTAGGCAAGGTGGTGAGAGGGTTTTACGGCCCTTTAATGACATCTTACAAGCCGATGAGGGTGAAGTGAGGCGAAAGAACAACACAACATCCATGCCTGAGCAAGGATTCGAACCCAGGGCTTCTCGCAACGTAAACTGGCGCCTAATCCACTACGCTAGAGGTCGGCGCAATATCGAAAAAAAAAAAACAGGGCTTAATAAATTATAAAAAAAGGAGAGGGGGCAGACTGAGGCTTTTGCCCCGGGCCGCACATTCTAGAGGGCCTCGCTTTTGAAAAAGTTAAATGGTTAAAATGAATGGGCTTTTATTGAGTTCCCGTTAATGTTGAGGTATCTGTGAAATTTATTTTAAGTGTAAAGTGTGTGTAAAGACGTCACTGATCTATGACGACGCAGCCAAGGTAAGATAGTATGGAGGGAGGCCTACAAGCGCACATTATCACTTCAACCACGGCCGTAGACTTCAACTAAACAAAAAAAAAGAGGAAAGGTAGACTGAGATTTACGTTGCTCCTGACCTCGTATTCTAGCAAAGAGGTCCTGGAAAAAAAAAAAACAATTTCTCGTAGGAAACTAGCAGCTGGCTGCAGACACTGTAACATGCTGATGTAGAGCAATTTTTCACGTAAACATCTCGTGAGTTGTGTGTGGTCACGTGCGGTGTTTTTATTGCTGTTGAGACTGTACCGGTTGACCTTGACTACTTCCACTTGCGCTCTAACACCCTAGCTTATCTCACACACGCACGCACGCATAGACTGTCGCCAGCCAGACGAGAGAAGGGGGGTGAGAACTTTTATGTGGTCGAAGGGTGCCTTGGTGCCAGCTCCTAGCACAGATAAAAAAGATCAGCCAGAAGTAGCATAAAAAATAAATAAAAAAGAATCTGCCGGCCCAGGTTGTTTGACATTCTTTCTTTTATTGTTCTCCCGTTACAGCGATAATTTCCCCACTGCCCCCTCCAGCAAACTAATACGTACACAGCAGTATATATTACCGCTTCTTTTGCTTGTAGAAATGATAGCGTACTGGTTTCCTCACGTTTCTTGTGATTAATGACTGTGTGTGCATATGTCATAACTACCTCCGATATGCTAAGCCTGGGGTGCAGTGTTTGCCACCAACTATCTGCGGTTTAGGTTGACAAGTCGCCCGGTAGTGTGAGTTTGGTCCCGGCCTACGTATGATTCAGTGTCATTGAGGAAGTGATATCATCCTTGTTGTTTTACATTAACATTAATAACTTATTTTAGAAGCAAGCAACCTGCATTTATTAAGCTCGGTTTGGTGAATATATGTCTTTAAACACTTTGGTTTGTATAATATTGTTACGGGGTTTTTTGTCAGTAGGTTTGTTTTTGTGGTTTTTCGGTTTTTTTTTTCTTTTTTTTTTCCAGAGGTTTTTGCTTTTTTTGTTTTCCTCTCGGACGTATAAACTTTTCAATGTCGTGTTGGTGTTTTAATTCTACTTTCACTTGAACTTAATAATTGTTATACCGAGTAAGGTTTTATGTTAGTTGGCTTTCGTGAGAGAGGCAGGCAGGCAGCGCACCATAGTTTCTGCTGAGAGGTGAGCTAGGCTCACGTAGCATACGCCAGTGAAGTACGGGACGAGGCAGTGTTCGTTATCGGAGGCTGTAGCAATAACAAGGCGTGGGACGCTGAGACCGCATCCGGAGTTAGTTATCGTGCGGCAAGTACGTGACCGACGGGCTTGGTGCCAGAGGAGAGCGCTGACGTTAGGGGCCGATAG
>PNEQ01041179.1:0-10695 GCA_003012365.1 Medauroidea extradentata
CGCAGGATATCCTTTCGGGAGGAGAATGAGGGGGGGGGGAAAGGGGGGGGGGGTGAGTTCAACACCTAACCAAGTAATTCAGCAAAAGTTAAAATAACCTGTATATTTATCAGAACAGACAAGTAAAACGCTCATTTACATTAAAATACATTACAATTAAAGAACGGTTAATACAATAATAATTTACTTTATCTAGGTTCACACTTCGCTCAAACTATGATTTGACGTGGTTGATGGTTTCGGATTTAGTAAAAGGGGGTAGATAATATAATGTGTTGGGAATTAATTGTAACCAGTGATGTATAGTTCTGTGTCCCGGCATCAACCTCATTTTATTCAGCTGTCAATAACCGATCCCTTGAACTAAGCATGTATATATATGTGTTTATTTGTATGTATGTGTGTGTGTGTGTGTATATATATATATGTATATATATATATATATATATATATATATATACACATACACATACATATACACACACACATACATGACGTCCTCTCGCAATATTTTAAATAGCAGGGGTGCATGAATGTATATAGTTACCTTAAAACGGGGTGGTTAGAAACGCTGGGGTGAATGGAAACAAAATTGGAAATAAATTCCTAGTAAAATAAATTATAATTACTATACAACTATTGTTTGTAAACTGTTTTAACTTGCTTACCTAAAAACAGTATTTTTAAAACAGAATTAATACAGTAAATGTAGCTTTAAAATTATGTTTCTAATCACCCTGTTTTACGGTACTTATTTCCGTACTATGAAAAGAAAAATACTGTTCTCCTTCCTGCAAAATTTTCCAGAATTACATAACTACTATACATTTTGACGAGCTTGATGTAGTTTGTAATATTGCAACTAGAAATTTGTGTCAAATTGAGTATACCTTTTCTCGGACCCGTCGGTTACCTTAATGCTAAAGCGTGTTTTTTTTGGGGCGGTGGGGGGCGGAGGGTGAGTGTGTGCCGTCTCTAGCGAGGAACTGTCATCGAGCACAATGCCGTGCAATTATTAATGTTAAGGAGGCCGCCTGGTGTGCAGAACCTCGTTTGTTACAAGATTATTCGAGAACTGTTCAACGCGCATGAGTGATCTCTGCCTAGGAATATCATTCAAAGTACATTATATGCCGTAGATTCTTCACTACTCACTAAAACTGAAGCGTATTGCCGGCCTCCGTAGCATAGTTGGTTAGGCACCGGTCTAAGGTGCTAGAGGTCCTGGGTTCGAATCCGAGCTCGGGCATGGATGTTGTGTCCTAACTTCTCATCTCGCCCTGATTGGCTCTTAAGACCTCGTTAAATGGCTGTAAAACCCTCTCACCTAACTATAGCGTATTTTCTAGCATCCAAACACGGTGTAACTGAGTGATTTTGCGGATGAAAATCTTGGCGCAGTATCTTTTGAAATGTTAACGTTATCTTTAATTGTACGTCATAAAATAATAAGGGCCGCCTATGAATGTCTATTTGTCGGCGAGACGACAGCACCCCAGTTCAGTGACTTGCGCCTAGAGGCTAGTGTGAGGCTTCATAAGTGTGCTGTGTCGTCCTTACTGCTTCTGCACTTGTAAACCTTGAACGCGACGCCAACCCAGTCTGCCAGTCTAAAGACACGAGTTACGTCAGCGTGATTGTCTGGGTACACTCACTTGTCGAAAGGGATCGTGAGACCTATATAGGATGTTAGGAAATTTATATTACAAACTTCTAGGACTGGTAGAAAGACTAAGGGCCGATATTTTAAACCTCTTTCGAATGACAACCAACTGCTATCCCCATAGATGAACAGTTGGTTGTCATTCGAAAGAGGTCTATAGATACGGCCCTAAGTGTACAAAATTTTGAATAGGAAGCACGTACCATTACTATGTGTCGGATGTGCCGGTGTTTTGCAACAGGATAGGTGGCGCAGCGGCAACACGCTGGGCTCATAGTCGGGAGAACCCGGGTTCCATCCCCGGCTCAGACCATCCTGATTAAAGGTTTTCCATGGTTTCCCGAAATAGCTCCAAACGAATGCTGGGATGGTTTCTAAACCAAGGTCATGGCCGACTCATCTCCCAGCTCCTGCCGTACCAATTTGTCTCTCATCATCGCTTATGACCTTGCCGTCAGCGAGATGTGAAGTCCACTTACCTTACCATTTTGGCTGTTCGGAAACCTCTATAGTAGAAATCTTACTATCTCTGGTAATGTTATGTCCAAGAACTTGAAAATAATAAACTCTGAGAATCATGCAGAAGAAACATTTTTGCTTAACCTTTTCCATAAAGTAACGGAGAGTAGAGTGGAAAATGGCGGAAGACCAAGTATTGCACAAATGTGAATTCGAAACTGTCGAAACGACGTGTCTATGGCCATGGTTGTGTTGCACGTTATTTCACGTCTGGGTGCGCTTGAATGACGGCGAGTGTGTGGTAACGTAATGTGCCGTGAACTAAACCAAGGACGTTCCGTTTACAGAAGCCTGTGTCGCTGATTGCACGAGTGCAGCTGAATATAAACTATGATTACTGTTGGTTGTGAGCGAATTATTTTGGTCAGCGCTAGTGAGGGGTGACACGATGTGAGTATGGAGCAGCGCCGGAATGAAACGGCGAGGGAGACGGGAGATCCCCGAGAAAACCCGCCGGCCAACGGCATCGTCCGGCACGATACCCACATGCGAAAATCCGGGGACCGATCCCGCTGGGAATCGAACTCTGATCACCTTGGTGGGAGGCGAATGGTGTGACCATTCGGCCACCGCGGACTACCTTTTGCAGTTGTGAATACATTGCCTTTCCCACGCACACGCCACCTTCTACCCGTAGGTACGCAAGAAAAAAACTATAAGGTATCTGCGAAAATGGGTCGTCTGACGCCACAAAACACTTATTTGGTTAACATGTTAAAATTATACGAAGAAAACCTTTCTATACGTGTCTGTTCGCTTAGGAATATGTAATAAATGTCATTGTTTCAGCGTTTATTATTTTTTTACCAAGAGAGGTTCAGTTGTGTAAATTATGAAAAATGAAATACATATTTCGTAAAAAATAGTTGTGTGCTATATAACCACGTTATACATGGTTCGGGTAAAATTATCACTTAACGTCTGAAACAGTGGCGGATTGAAGGGGAGGGGCATGGGACCCGGGGCCCTTTTAAGGTCATATTAATTTTCTTTTTTATTTATTTTTTATTAGCTCTGTATACTTTGTAAGACATAATTTATTTTAAAATGTCCTTACTTAATGTAATTATTTATTTTTTGTGTGTAAACTCTTGAAAAAGCATAGTTTTTCTTCTCTAAAATAAAAATTTCCCGTGGGAGGGTCCCCGGATAGATGATTATTACTATAGACGAGATGTTGTTTAAAAGTGCTCACTTTGTCATGAATCCCTATAGAAAAGTTGTACATATTCTCGCAGCGTGCTTCGTGCTGGGACGTATCTCTGATAACGAAGTTTCGCGAGCATATAAACGCAACATTTTTGTTGTATCCGATATATCCATTTTCCTTAGCTTGCTTTTCAGTTTGTCATGTATGTGTGTGTTTACAAGTCATTAAAATTTTGTACACGCAGTAAATCTCTTACATATAATTATGTATAGCGAATGTACACGCCGCTTGTGGAAACAACTTTTTTTTTAAATTTAAAATGCTAGAATAAGATATAGTAGTTGTTGGTTGTGTCCAGAGATTTTTTAAAAACCCTTATTCATATCTACTGGTGGTGATAGCCATTCAGTACAGTATATTTACATAACTTTAGCATATGCGAGCTCTCTGAATTCGCAGTAATCTAGCTGGAATGGGTGTAAATATCTGATTTAGGGTTTAACACATAAAAACAAAATATGTTGTGATACTGTTCATGTTGACAGTTATGATATCTGTGAAACCACGTGTAGAATCATGTATTAGTGTGTTAAAAGTTAGAATTTTTCGTTCATTTATTGGGGAAATAAATGTGTTAAATTTACTTACCAACAAACTTCCCGTTTCCCTCACCCCAGCATTCCGTAGTTGTTCCATACTAACATATTTTTCACCAACGTTAATCGCCATATTTATTCTTAATTTTGGGATCCGGGAATTAAATAGAAGGGTAACTGTTCTATTAGTCCAGATTTGTCTTTGTGAATGATCTTGTGTGTAGGTGAGTTATGGGCGTGTTTCCAAAACTGAAATTTACGCTTTGAAGTATCATCATGCTGAAACTGTTGGGACAGGCCTATACCTAATTCATTGTACGGAAGTGTTCTGTCTAAAAGTTGAATAGTATTCTGTAAAAGTACTGATCTTGAGAAAATTTTAGTTTTTTAGCTACTAAATTTTTCATAGTTACTTAGTATTCAGGTAACATTTTCAATCTTTTGGTGGCATTGCTTTAATTTTGTCCAATGCCGAGTCATACCTGTGCGGGTTCCGCGATTGATACCTGACAATTTTTTTTTTTACTGGTGGAATGGTATATTGATTGTATTTTAGAATTTCAATTAAAGAAATTTTAAGACTGCCCCCATTATTTGGAACTATTGTAATTTTGATCCGATTTAGATTGTAAAGAAAAAAAAAGGGACTTTCAGTTACATATGTTCTATATAACCTGCACTACAATACATAATCACTTGTGAACTATTAACGTACAGTCGAGCGGAAATCAATCAGACAAATTAATTATACATACAATTTCTTTACTGATTGTGTAGTCGGCCTCCGTATTAGTAGTCGGTTAGGTGCCGGTCTACTGTGTAAGAGGCACTGTGTTCGAATCCCGGCTAAGGGGAGGATGGTGTTTTGTCCTTTTACAACACTTCATAGACATCGGCTCTTTATGTTGCTAAAGGGACGTGAAACCGTCTCAACTCACTTTCACTAGTTGTGACTACTAAATACAGTCTGCTGGCGAACAAGGGTAGTGTTAGATACAAAGTAGCTTGATCCAGTACTGAGTGTGTATATTGAGAGCAGGAGGAGATGTAACACAGGGCACAGGACCACACATGTTGCAGTCTGCAGTACAGTATGTACGTCTGGCGGTAGAAGGCTATACTCTATCCATTCTAAGGTTGCAGCTAATTCATTCAAGTGAATGACTAATACAATTTTTCACAGCAATAAATTTCATTTGAAATTAAAAAAAAAAAAATACAAGGTAAATATGCTACGGAACAATCACAATGTAGGAATCAAGATAACATTTAAATGCTTTGATTTATTTCGTTAGTAATTCTTATTTCTGCTGCAACCTTAGAGTGGACAACGTATAGGTGGGTGGATATCGGCGACTTGACGGCGGCGAGTGGGTCGCGTGACCGGCCTTGTCTGTCTCGCCTCGTCTGCTGCATGCTGCTGTCAGACCAGCGCGCCGGTAGCGTGCACGTCACTGACCCCCCCCCCCACACAGTTACCCCTTCCTTATCCCTCCGTCCACCAGCTGTCTGCCACAGCTACAGTGGCTTAGCGTCTGCCCGGGCTGCCGACATGTGTGCAGACCTTCGACCACTACCAGATTATTCGAGCGATATCTACTTAGGAATAGTATATAATGATTACATACGAAAACAAAACACACTTCAGACTACTTTTGAATGTGACTTTCAAGACACCACGCACGTTGCAAGCATTATTTTCAAGTCCTCAAATTCGGCTAGAATCAGCTTTTTCGAGCGGCTGGTTCTCAAGATATATGCAGTGGCGGCTCTAAGGTTGTTGCCAGGGAGGGCACAAGTTGCAGAGAACTATGTATATACTTGTGCGCTAGCTGATGCTACAACCACTAACACGCTGGTATGTAGGCGCCGCTTATTACTGACTGCTCACACTATAGTAGCCAGTACGTATCTCGTGACCATTGGTATACAGCGGCGCGTTCTTCACAGAAGTGTACAGTTCTCTGTAACTTGCGCACACCCTGGCAACAACCTACGAGCCGCCACTGGGTATACGTAACGGATTTGTTCGTTATTGAGGTCTACAAGTACATTGTACTTTGCTACAGTGACGCGTTCAATAAAATGATATGGTCACCGCTTAAAGCCCCTGTTACGACTGCGGCCGTAGAGGTTATGTATAACAATAAATGTACCGGCCGACGTCGCTCGTAGTGCCTCGTTGATTTCTGCCTCGCACACATACCCGTCTCTAGGCGGCCGCCTTAAGGGGGCGAGATTACATAATTCGACGCTAAAAGCATTAAGGTATAACTGTAGGTTTCTTGAAGCCAATTTGCGAAAATTAAACAATAGCAATCCTAGAAAATAGTTTTAGCAAACGTTTTAAACAAAATTGTTTCCAGTGTTAGGAACTTCCGAGGCACAATCTCTGACGCCGGAACCTCGTGCATTTAATTACGGCGCAAGAGATCACGCGTAACGAATTAGTAATTCTGGATAAATATTTGCTCATAAAGTTGGCAAATACCATTACCTTGGATTTCCATTGAGTATTTTATCCATATTGGCTTCGAAAAAGCGTAGAAATCAATTTATGTTTTCAGCGTTTATTTATCTACCATGCACTCTTGCGATAAAATCATAATTTTATGAAATATTGTTAGTTTTGTAGACGATACTTGTGAGTGTAGTTTACAGTTACAAAACAATTGTAGCTGTCTTAGTTGTCTCATAACGGCGCTTCAGAGTCAAAATTTGCATTTTACGCTGCCATGCAAATACAGTAATAGTAAAACCCAATCAATCTACTTAAACGAAATAATTCACTATGAATTAATATCCCGCGAGCAATACAATGAAACATTCAAAAACCCATAGTATCATATTTTGAATTTGTTTAAAAAATCACTTAAGTACACAACAAATGTACAAAATTCAACATTTTTTTTAAAATATAAAAATATTTCGCGGGATATTTCTTAGTGTTTTATTACGTAGCCCATGGCATGTTATTTCACTTACACAAGTCAACTGGTTTTCACTATTTCCATGACAGCAGAACATACAAATTATGACTTTGACGCACCATTATGAGAGAACTATGCGGGGCAAAATTGTTTTGTAAGAGGAAATAGCACTCACGAGTATCGTCTACACAACTAACACTATTTCATTAAAATATAAAATTATGATTTTATCGCACTTGAACACCCTTAAGGGCGCGGTATACCGCAATTTTCATCATCATTATTTTATTTTTTATTTGTACCAGATATTTTTTCCTTATTTTAGACATAAAATATGACTAAATTTGGCTCTTATGAAATATTTTTATCTCTCATAGTTTTTGCGTAATGGCTTGTTAGCCATATTTTGCTGTTTCCGTTTTAAGGACTACACTAAAACCAACTGATATACCAAACTCAAAAAATATCACAGTAGATAAAGACATTGCAGGCTACAATGTCATGCTCATAAAATTAAAGAATAAAAATTGTTTGTATTTTTAAAAGAATTATTGAATTTATTAAATTTTTATTTTCAGTTTTAGCATTTTTCAAAATTCAAATCTTAAAGCATATCTTCAAGCTGGCAAAAATGACGAAGTGGAGGTTTTTGCGGTCGTGTAGCAAAGCCTTGTATCTCAGCTGGCTTGCAGGTAACAAGAGGAAGTGTCAATAACTTCTTCTCAGCCCTTTGCTCCCAGACCTTCCGCCATACCAGATACAGTGGCTGACACAATCCTCGTTGATTGACAGCACCATAAAAGCTACGACAGTGCTGCTCTCTGTGACAATATGGTTGAACTTTATGCTGAGACCTTTAAATGGTCAAGTACGACCTAATTAGATCTCATTCGTAAGAAAATAATTATTGCAAGAACAGTTGAAACAAGGTAGCGTGACTTTGAAAACTCATTGCCCGAATGAAGACTGTCGCCAGGCAGCAATACATGCTTAGACAAAACGTAACTGACAGTAATAAAACACTTGCAATGCAATTAAGGAACTCTATTATAACTGGACTTAAAATTTGGCAGTTTTGAAATGCAAAGTGAATTCAATTAGCAGCGTAGACAAGACGGGACATTCACAAAATTCAGTTTTGCCAACTCTAAATTATCAGCAGTAATTTAGTTTTGTGCATTTGAAGTAAACGAATTGTATTAATGGGATTTTTGGTTGAATTTATGTTGGTTGAGCATTGCGAAATAGTTGTGATGCAGTCCGGGTTATATTTAGGCTCTATTATATAAAAATATTCTAATATAGCTTCTTCAATTAGCTATTCATTCAGTTATCATGTGACAATACTTCAATTTTTTGAGCATCCACTTCGGCCAATATTATTTCCCCTATTCGTGATTGGGCCAGTCATACACACATATATTCTTTTCACAACACGGGATTGACTAATCTGAGTCTCATAAATCTGTATTTGTATGTACAACAATACAATCGAATAACCTAAAACTGTATATGGGTCGTGATTAATTTTAAAAATATATTTTACCTTGGTACCTTGTGATATTAGCAATGTTAGTATAGCGCTCTGTCTTATAAAAATATTAAAACTTTGTATGGCTGGTAGAGTAAAATATATAAATGCCGTGTTCTATTTATTATTTACGAATATTTCAATACAGTAAAATTGTACTTCGAGTAGGGCTTAGTAGGAAGCGCGGTTTCTAAATTCATGCTCTCGTGAAGATGACAGTACTAGAATGTACAACGATGTGTGTCGGTTAAAATATTAGCATATTTTTTCTGCAGTGTAGGTGTGCGCAACAAATGAAGGTATTAATTGGTTAACTTCCTGCTAAATTGTTTGTGAACAAATTCTTTGTCCCACTTTTTGAAATAAATAGTTGGCATGTTAACACAATATATTCATTTTATGGATAGACACAGTAAATTCATGTCATGGATCTCAAATATTAATACTACTTATATTAGAGTATGGGTAGTTCATATTGGGAGGACTTTAATATTTGTTCAGTTTACTATTAATAATTAACTCCTAGCTGACTTTTTTTTTTCACTTACTAAGTTTTGATCCTTACTGCCATGGATTTATCCATTTTTCCTTGATATTTCCGGTTTCAGTGGAAGTAGCAACATTATGTCACGACCGATCATAGATAAAAACTTAGTCGATTTTCTAACATTAATGTAACCGTTAATATCTTTAATTGTTTTGTGGCGTGAAGCAACTGACAAGATGAAAGTAATTTTTATTTACACGAGCGACTACAGTTGTCACATTAAGGAAAACAATGCCAGAAGGATCATTAAAAGGAATGAACCTATGAACTAAGCAATGCCACCGTGAAAAATGCTAAACAGTCTCCATCTAACCTTAAATTCTGTGGCACCAAGTTGGAATTTAGCCTTCCAATAATAATTTTTATAATCGATTTAAATATCGGTGTAAACTATGCAAAGTTCGATTAACTCTGGCTCTGTGCAGCTGGAGAGACAGAGTTTTATATATATATATATATATATATATATATATATATATATATATATATATATATATATGTGGATTTTCGCTCTCTGTTTTCGACGCATGATAACTGCCATAAGCACTGCCCTTGTTTCGGTGCACGTTGTTGTAATCCAAAAATGTCATATTGTAACATTGATCTTAACGTTTTCACGTGTTGTACAGCATCGAAACGCTCATTGGAGGATATATTTGGTTCATCATTTTTCACCGTTATAAGGGGCTAAAGAAAATTCGAAAACAAAAACTTGGTATTTATACTGTTTTCATACATCATTAAATATTACATCATATCGTCAGTACTAATGGCAAAATATTATTCAAAATTGTATGGTGCATAACTTCATACGTTTGGACGCCAATGAAAATATCAGAAGACTAAAAATTTTCTTTGTGAAATGGGTAGAAATTTTTTCTAACACATTAAAAAGTTTGTCAGCAAGAATATATTTTATTTTTGAAGTTAGATAGGGGATAAAAGCGAGAAAGATGTTCATAATGAGCTGAATTTTTTAAGAGTTACACCACTGTCAACGCGCCCGCCGCCAAACCAAGACATCTGACGGACGCTCGAAGTTCCGTTATCTTTATTGACTCTGAGGTTTTCTAATGGTAGGGTAGTAAATAACGTAGTCTTCCTTTGGTCTGCAGATTTTTTTCCCTCCCTCATCTTATAGTCCACGAATGCACCCCTGTCTCGCTGCCACGTTATGTGTTGCGTCCAGTGAGTAGCTTCGAAGCAAGAACTTCGTTAATGTATGCTGTTTGTAAACATGTATTTATATGTTGGATAAAACATCCAAAAAGACACAATATATGTCGATAGGCTAGGGAGGGAAGGAGCGAGCGAAATATTGATTGAACATATTCCATATTTTTCATATACGTACTATTAACACAAGTAAGGAAGCTTTCACAGTAACCAGCTGTTCCAAACCATTTATCCTCTTAGGAAGAAACAACAGTGACACGGTACCTTTGATTAACCTGAAAAGTTCAAACCGACAATGAAAGGCGAATAAAATTCCCCTAAATAAATATAAGGCCATGACCTGTGGTTTTTGTTCTTTGTGCGATAGTTATTATTAGGCTACTGTTATTATTGTTACAAGTTTGAGAGCACAAACTTTATATGTGGGCAATTCCCATGAGTTCTTTGGGATAGAGGTCTATAATTACAAATAAAAGAGTTAAATTAAGTACTGGATTTAATAGCTCACAAAGCTACGAAATACACAAAACAGTAATCAACTAGAACTCTCACAACACAATTAGTTATGCACACAATTACTCCT
>PNEQ01041180.1:0-10695 GCA_003012365.1 Medauroidea extradentata
AACCAGTATTAAAAGACGTTAACTCGCAGGTATTTATAACTAAGATTACTATTGGTTATACATTTTATTCAATACCCGTGTATTTAATGAGTAGATATTGTTGATAACATTTTCAGCCCAGTGTAATGTAGATGTAAACATTGTACAAGCCTATGTAAATTAAAGCACGTGGCAATGTTTACGTTTACATACCGCGGAAGGATATAAACTGGCAGAAAATAGAAATTAATCAGGGCTTTTTTGAGTGCTCACTTTATCCCGAATCACCTTTAGAGGAGTTGTTATGTGCCATGAGACTGTATGTCAAGAGTGTACAACTCCACCACTTTGCAAATTACATGAGTGCACTGAATAACGGAGAGGACTGCTTAAAACGAATTAGATCAATGGCACCCTACCTTGACTCAAATGGTTTAGTCGGGCTGTGTAATACAATGTTGCCTGAGGAGGCCAAGCATCCTGTACTCTTGCCAAGTGCGAGTAGACTCTCGAAGCTGATTATCATGCACTATCACATTGTCAATCTGCACCCAGGACCATGCACGACATTGTACCTCACTCACCGTCAGTTCTGGATTATGTCTACCAGGAGTATGGTGCGCAAACTCCTGCACAAGTGCTTGCCCTGCTTCAAACATAAACCAAAGGTATCCAACCCTATAATGAGCACCCTACCTGCTGCATGACTGGCTCAGGTCAGAGCATTTCGGTGTGTGGGAGTGGATTTTGCTGGTCCTTTTCACACCACTCCAACCAGAATTCAAAAGAAGACTACATTCAAGACATACATGTACCTGTTTGTCTGCATGGCCACAAAGGCAGTACATCTGGAAATGGTGACAGATCTCTCAGCTGCTGCATTCCTGGCAGCTTTAGTTAGGTTTGCTTCCATCCGAGGGACTCCTGCAAAGATGTTCTCTGATAACGGTACTAATTTTGTCGGTGTACGTAGCCATTTGAAGGAAGTGTACCACAAACTGCTGTCAGGCGATAGTAAGAAGCACATCTTAAACGAGTCTGCCCAGCGAGGCATTAAGTGGCATTTCAATCCACCAGCCAGCCCTCACTTTGGTGGCCTCTGGGAGGCAGCGGTCAAGAGCGTGAAACAGCACTTTAAGCGGATAGTGGGAGACCACTTGCTCACTTCAGAGGAGTTTGCTTCACTGCTGGCACAGGTGTCTGCAGTACTGAACTCAAGACCTCTGTGCCCTCTGTCTCCTGACCCTGAGGATTACGATGTGCTGACATCAGGACACTTCCTCGTGGGAGAGCCGCTGACTGCTATTCCAGACCACGACATGACTGAAATACCGATGAACCGCCTGGATAGGTGGCAACTCGTCACACAGTTCCAGCAGAGGCTGTGGAAGAGATGGACAATGGAATACCTCCATACCCTCCAGCAGAGAGCCAAGTGAACATAATCAAAGACCAATGTACAGTCAGACAAGTTACTACTAATTAAGGATTCCAATCTACCTCCCCTGAAGTGGAATATGGCCAGAGATAACAGCTGTTCATCCTGGGCAAGATGGAATTGTGTGTGTGGTTACATTAAGAACACCACAGGTAGTGTTTACTAGGCCAGTGACAAAAATCTGCCCTCTTCCTGTGAATTAAACTGTTTACTTGTACCACACTCATAGTTTAGTTTTTTTTAGTAGGTACTCATCAGCTACAGTGGTTATCAATAAATTAATTCTAAAATAGTTATCAAAATCCTAGGTGATAAACGTTGAAAATATATATATTTGGTGGGCGGTTAATGTTTGGACTGTTTCGACAGACCTAAATGTGTGACTTGTGTCGTTTTTCTTTGGAACATAATTTGAATTGCGAGCCAGTCCACCATTGTGGGAAGAGGCTAGTGCAAGAAAGATGGCGTCGGTTTATTGGTAAGCTCGGCTCGCGACACGTACCGTACAGTGCTGTTGCATAATAATGTAGGTCCTGATGTGTGTGTTTAGTACTCCAAAAATGGAGATTGTCATTCATTAATTGTGCACCAGATTACAAGTCACTAGATTTATCGTGAGAGCTGCAAGCCAAACATGTAGACTAATCAATGGGTTTTGTAGTGGGGGTCTGAAGAGGCAGAATTACAAGCCTGTTTGTTTTTATACATGTGTCTGATAACTTTTTTTTGTAGTGTGGCTCATAAATACAGTACTCTAGTTTTTTGGCGAAAGTAAGACCGTTTCAATCACATATGCCATAAAAAGTTGAATGTGCAACACTATATTAGACATAGATGTCCTAAAGAATGAAATGGTATCCCAGAAATTAAATTCTTAGTGTAGGGATGCTTCTTGCTGTAATCCAATTTTGTCATCTTGCTTTCTTCCACTTCTTTAGAAATGTCGACATTTTCCGCCTAGTCATTTTCACCTTGTTAAATTGAGAGTCTCAAGTCGTGGCCTGCAAATGTAAGAGGGTCGCAATGAATCAAATGCAAAACCAATTACCAGAACCATAAATAAAATCATAATCCATTATGATAGCGAGATAGCGCACAGTCCTGTCAGTTCTAATTGCAATCCTAATTGAAATCGAAAACCAAAGTCAACAAACTTAATGCAATTGAAATAATTGTACCCACGGAACGTCAACAAAAACCAAACTGCCAGAATACAGTAATAAATAATAGCAACACTGATGTGTGTTCTCATTTGTTGACCATTCTGCTAGTCACAAAGGAATCTAGCGCTTGCCTATTATTCGTTAGCTACTATCTGCTATCACTGTTATACATACATCAAGTGAAACAAGCTAGCCACAGATAACCACATGTAGTGTGAGTGAGCAAAATGGGAAAAGGAGGTTGGGGGAGAAGTTGCCACATTGCTTGTCTTGCTTCCATTTTGTGTGTGGCTTAATACCAGGTGCGCACCGCTAGTGTGTTCTGAAATGGACATTTATAAAGTTTTTTTTACAGCTGTAGTCTATTGACAGAGGCTGCTTATTTTATTGCTGCATCTTAACAAACACATTTTTAAATACTGTTTATTACTTGCAATATCTTGAATTTTTTCATTTGATTATATTTGAATAATTTAAATGTCTGTTTTTGGTGGGGTTGGAGAATATGTATTGTTGTACGTACTTAACATTGTAATGAGGTACAGTGGATTGTCTTTGCGGGGCTTCATTGTATAACAGCAGAATGTTCACATAATATTCAATTTTCAGAGTACAGTAGAGTCCTCTTAAAGGTGTTAAGTTTCCAGGTGTGATAATTATACCTGCGTGCTCACTACTGTTGGGCCAATTTTGATATAAAATTGTTTAAAATTGTGTTGAAAAATAAGTTGGTACATTTGAAGTGTTTGTGCAGGTCTGCATGTACTTAATATGATTCCAAGTAGTACAGAAGTGGTTATACGTTGAAAAAGCGACTGCAGCATTTCATCTTAAATATAATACTGGAACCACTAGTGGCTTGATAATCACATTTTAAATTAATAAAACAAGGAAACATTGTAAGAAATGTTCATGATTAAGAGGGCATGGTACATAATTCAATGCTAAAACCATTAACCTTTAACCAGGTTTCTTGGAGTTGATTTGCGAAAATTAAATAACAGCGATCCTGGACAATAGTTTTAACCAAAAACCAAAGTTTAAAACAAAATTGTTTCCAGAGTTACGAACTTTTGAGGCAGAATCTCGGATGCCGGAACCTTGTGCATTTAACATCGGCGCAAGAGATCACGCGTAAGGAATGAGTAATTTTTGATAAATATTTACTCGTAAAGTTGGCAAATACCATTATCTAGGATTGTTATTGAGTATTTTATCCATATTGATTTCGAAAAAAGCGTAGGAATTAATTGATGTTTTCAATGTTTATCTACCACGCTCTCTTAAAGTAATTTTGGTGCAGGTTATAATTGCCAACTGCATCAATACCGTAGTTGAAGAAAAAGCCTACTTGACCAGACGTGGGCATAGTTATTCTATGTAGCGTGTCTGCAAGATACGTACAATAAAATCTCATAACGAAAATGAAAAAACTAGAGGATTATGTACTCTGTAATGAAACTACTTTATAAACTGAACACATTTTACATTTTCGTTTTAGAGGGGTATTTTAATTTATACTTTAAAGTGAGAAATTCTTTAAACTGAAGTTCTTTGTAACGAAACTTCACTGTTCTGTGAGTTAGTTGTGCATTACCCGAATGTATTGTCATTAAATTAATATGAAAGCTTATAGAAATGTTGTGTTTGAAAAATATAAATTACGTATTAGCATAAAATCAAATTTTTTAGGCTTAATAGGTGATGTACATAATTGCAATTTGTGTTCAATACTTAATTTATGATGTTGAATATTACCATTATTTACTCAAATAAATCACAGTTTTCAGTGAAATTATTTTTGGCTGGTGTGTAAGTGCATGTCTTTTGCTTAGCTGCACTTTACAGTAGCAAATTATTACGCACTGTTACAGGATTGCTGGAATAAAACACCCTTTACGGCTACCAGCTAATTATTATTTTCTATTATAAAGCTACACTTCTGGATGACACACATAAACAAGGATCATATCAGTTAGCGATCAATGGTTCACAAGTTTGCCAATTCCCTTGACTATTGAAAAGGGACTGGCCCCACCAGGCCCATACTTGGGTGTACCCAGTCATTTTGCTAGCTCACCTTTCCAGCTTGCTAAGGCTATGTGTTATCTCTAGACCCAGTGTATGTTGATGGTTAGCATAGGGGATGAGGGCAGCGATTGGTGTATAGTTGCTCGGTCAAGGTGGTAGGCTTGCCAGGCTTGCAAAGTGAGTGCAGTGGGTAGGGAAAGTGCATCAAGATCAAGTGTCAGTTTATAACTTTTGATTCCTTTATTATTACTGTACTAAGCCTTTTGACTCATATCTCATGAGAGAACTCAACAACACATGTTCCAGAACTCGTATGTTAAAGGTATGTTATTTTGGATTTTTTTTAAAATCCTTTTGGTGGGCTGCTTAGGTGTGTGTGTATATGTATATATGTGTATGTGTGTGTGTGTGTTTCTCATTATAATAATCATAATCTAACTATTTAATTTTTATACAGATGTGTCCACATTTATTCAATTAACGTTTTTTTTTGTATGATTGCAAACTAGTTTTAGATGAGTTTCATGGCATCATCATGGGCGTGATGGCCATTATCCATTTTGTAAGAGATTTATTTATCATTTCGCGTGTTGTATTTGGTTTGTCCTAAGAAGTAATTTGTAAAACAAAGATAAAAATATTTGTCTATTTATAGTAATTTTGACCAATACAATTAGAATTCACTGATTAAGGTAACAGAGAATTTAATAACTATTTAAAAGAGTTCCTGGTAGGCCCAGGCGACATACGTTCATGCGCCTTCTAGAGGGCTCGCTCTCAATCTTGTGTGGTCGAGTGAAGGGTGCGGACATACCGGGCAAGCGGCGCCCGTGTAAGACCCACGGCGGTCGCGTGGGTGTTATTTCACAATTACGAGGGACTGTAATTCGTCCAATTGAAATATTCTCAAAAGGAAACTCACTAGCGGGCCGACAGGAACACTTTAAGATTAACTGTAAAGTTTTTGTTCTAGTATCAAACTTGGAATGTGCGATATTTTTGGCACACCACCAGACTGTGATGTACGCCGCTGTTAAATTCGAGTAGTAAAAGTGTTATTCCACCACAATCGTTGATATTTATTGTCAAACACGTTTATGTAACCCGCCCTCGAAGAAGAAATTAACAGTAGCATTACATTATATTTACATTTACAGTAGTAGCAACTACTCATATTTCCTTCAACTAATTGGCTGATAGGTCATACGGTTTCTTTTTAACAACACGTCGTCCACTTCTAGTAATATAGTTCTCGTCTGCTTGTGATTTTGTTATTTTGGCTTCTTTTCCCCTACTTACAGCATTTTTGAGCCTTCTAAACCTTAACATCATCACCTTCAGTCCTCCTTAACCTTTTATCTTCATAAGCATTACCAAACTCTTGAAACATACACCCCTACTCTCTTCTTTATTGTGCCCATCGCTGGACTTGTGTATCTTCCTCCATCTCGGGAACAGGCGGATGTATCTGCCCCAGTTCAGCTGGTTTGTTCAGTTTTGTTTTGTTAATTGAGTCTGTTAACATTTAGGCATCAGGGATCTGACTGCTCGAAAGTTCTGCAAGCCTAGTTTTAGTTTGTTTGAGTTGACTGGTGTTCCTTCTCACTACGCTGTTATTCTGATCCTTCCGCACCCAGTACGACCTCGGTTCCTTACTCTTAATTAATACTACTACTCCTGGCTCCCAGCAGCTTTCATTCTCAGTCCTAATTACACTCGTAGGGTAATTGAAGTAAATTATGTTGGACACTTGTTCTCATTTCAAGGGATGAAATCTGATCCTGACAAATCAGAATGTGTCGTCGACCTCAGTGTTAGCATTGTTCGATTCTACCGACTGTGCCGTGTTACAGGATCACTGGAATAAAACACACTTTACACCTACCAGATTATTATTATTTTCCGTTATCTACACTTCTGGATGGCGCACATAAACCAGAACCATATCAGCTTGCGTTCAATGGCTCACAAGGTTGCCAACTCTATAGACTATATTTATTTACAGTTGCAGTAGTAGCAATTACTGCAACACACATTACTGTATCTCCACTTTGATTTCTGTTTACGGTGGGTGATTGAGGTGATTGTAATAAGAGCTGGAGTATGGTACATTTGCTTAGTAACACTGCGGTAACCAGGCTTTGTCAAACACCAGGTTAATAAAAAGTTTTTCGGTGTTTCCAACTCTAAGGGTGAAGATAACAGAAAATGTCAACTTGTGCTCTAAAGCTAGTAGTCAGGAGTCTTTCCTTTTTTAATTTTAAGAAAAACAAGCCGGTGATCATTTTTTTTACTAGGATGTCTAACCCTGTAACTTTGATGCCTGCATATTGTTTAACACGCAGACAAAATTTCAGGTGTCTAAATATTAATTTTAGTGAAGCAGGATTGGGTATAAAGGTGATTAAAACTGTAATATGGATGCTGAACCCAGATAGTTGCAGTCTTTAAGAAAAGAAAAAAAATAGTATAATGTAGAAGTGACATTAAGTACTTTTTAATAATTTTTTTTTTGTAATCAGCTAGTGTAAAATTATGAAATCTTGAAATTTGCTTGCAGTGTGTATGAAAAATGGGTGCGAGAATGTTTTTATTTCACATAGGTGACGAGGTAATATAGGAGATTTTAAAAATAGAAATGAGAAACGGTGCAGCTTCTGCCCCCTTGATGGTTTCGCATGTATGACAGAGTACTTGACACAATTTGTTTCTGAGTTGTATGAATATTTTCAATATTAGAAGTCACAGAAATCACAGGAATAGACGGTCATGCATGAACGTGGAGGGCTAGTATACTGCAGCTAGTTGTAACCTTATAACCCTCCTATTTTATACATGGCTATGATAAGTGATACAGTACTCACGTCTCACGATGCACAGTATTAAAGCATGTGGGCCTTATTCATAGTTGTTTTTGATCTGGACTAGTGGGGGATCGTCCTCAGATTATTTTTTTTTGTTGAAATCCTAGACTTCAACTTACGCTAGTCCGAGGATAATCTTGTGTTAAGTCTTTCAAACTAAAAAAAACATTACAAGCCTATGTTGATAATTTATTTAGTCATAAGCACTAGCTACTTAATTTAAAATAGTCAAATTCAATCTTTGTGAGCAAAAAACTCTTATTGCATGTTTATTGTATTGTGTAAGACATTTAAATGTAGCAAAAAAATTTAATTAGGCGTAAGAAGATGGAAATCTGATCATTACTATAAACAACACGAATCGTAAATATAATAAATGTTTTGGCTGATGACTTATAGGTTGAGGGTTCAAATCTTGTCTGGTGAAAAAAATTTTGTACTCTAAATTTGTTAATTTTTATTTGTACATAACGAAAAATAATGTAGTTTTCTTATTTTTATAAGTGCATTTTTCAGTACACTCTGTAACTAAAGATTAAATTTGTTAAATTCACAACAGTAAATCCTGTAATGTTTAGTATGGAAACCTCTCTTTTATACCAAATAAACTTATGTCAGCTTTCAATTCTGCTCAGCTTTCAATGATATGTTTTTTTATTCTTACTCATCTTTCATCAACATTAATTGTTTTAAAAGGCAGTTTTTTTTACCATAAATAAACTTATGATTGTTACGATTTTACTGTCAGTTTGGAAGTAATATAGAATAAACGAATTTAATTTTGATATCCTGTGCCTATTAATTTTGTAATTAAAAAAAATTAAAAATGTGCTTTATTTCACAAAGATTTGAACTCTACAACTCTAAATTAAAAAGTGAAGACATTACCATTGCTCTACAGCAGCCATCCTAAAGAATGCTATCTTGTTATGTATTGTTGTTGTGTAGTTTCTTTTGTTAGCTTTTAGTTGTGGGGGTGGACTGTTGGCACCAGTGTGGTAACAAAAACAGACTAGTGTTATGTTAGACGGAATGGCGGTATTGTAACCATTTGCAAGTGTAGTATTTGTAGTTGCATAAAAACCAAGTTTAATGATGGTGGTAAATCAATCAGTAATTACAACCTGAACGTTCAACACTGGCGACGAGGATGGGATTCAGGCATTAGCATAATCGCGACTCGGGAAACGGCGAGATCATGGCAAATCTAGGACATATCGAAGAATTCGACGTGACGCATCCGCAGGGTTGGGATGCGTATGCTGAGCGTCTGGCATTTTACTTCCAAGCAAACGACGTCACTTCGGCCGAGAAGAAACGTGTGGTGTTTTTTAGTGTTTGCAGCCCCAAAACGTATTCTGTTGTGCGTTCGCTTGTGTCACCTGCGAATCCCGCTTCCAAAACATTCGAAGAAATTGTGGCATTGCTAAAAACCCATTTCGCGCCGAAGCCCTCAGAAATTTTTCAAAGATTTAAATTTCGCCAGCGAAGTCAGCAATTAGGTGAGAGTATCGCAGAGTTTGTAGCCGGAATGAGACGCTTAGCCGGACACTGCAACTTCAGGGCTAGCCTATACCTAACATTAAGAGATAGGTTTGTGTCCGGGCTGAGTGATGAAGCTGTGCAGCGCAGGCTATTGTCGGAAACAACGCTAACGTTTTAACAAGCCCAAGAAAAGGCCCTTGCTGCAGATGCTGCATATCACAACACCAAGGAGATAAGAGGGGCATCAACTGTAAATGCAGATAAGGTAAGCCAGCTACAAGGACCTTCCAGCCAACACCAGGGGCCCTCCCATTCACGAGCAACAAATGAAGAGATAGATCGCGTTAGCTATGGCAGAACACCTCGGTATAGGACCAGCGCTCAGTGTTCAGGCTGTGGGGGCCAGCACAATAGGTCCGATTTTCGTTTTAAAACAATGAGTGTTACTTTTGTAAGAAAACAGGGCACATCAAACGAGTTTGTAGGGCGAAAGCTGTACACGGTACCACGTCCAAGGTCAAGGTAAATGCTGTTGTGCAGGAAGCACAGGGTACTCAGATTGACGAAAGAGTGTCATAACCAAATGTTTACCACTTGTGGAGGGTAGGGGCTCCTGGAGCAACTGAGTTATGTACCACGGTAGAAATAAATAACCATGCAGTCAAGATGGAAGTGGACACGGGTGCAGGACCGTCTATTATAGATGAGTCTACGTTTCAGGAAATTTTTCCTCATCTGCCTCCCAAACTGACTAGACCATTGTGTGTGCTGCAAGACTACAGCAAAAATGTAATTGAGACTCTTGGTTCATGTTATGTCAGAGTGCAGTATGGCACACAGCTCTGTACCCTTCCCTTAATTATCAGTAAAGGTCAAAGGCGATCTCTATTAGGCAGGAACTGGATGACTGCATTAGGGATAGAGGTAAAGGGAGTCTTAACCATAAGTGAAGTTTGCAATGATGTCATAAAGGAATTCCCAGATGTGATCAGCGGAGAACTTGGAAGGTACACTGGTCTACCTGTCCATTTCCAGTTGGACCCAGCAGTCAAGCTGCTGCGACTAAAACCTCGACCTGTTCCTTTTGTGCTCCTACCAAAAGTGGAAAGGGAAATATAGTGTTTAGTTACACAAGGGGTGTATACACCAGTTCGGCATGCGGAGTGGGCAACACCAATTGTCGTCGTACTCAAGCAAAGTGGAGAGGTTAGGATTTGTGGTGATTACAAAGGCACCCTGAATAAGGCATTGAAACACGACCTTTACCCTGTTCCACCTGTGAGCCAACTGCTAATCAAGTTGAATGGCGGGACTATCATTGCCAAGATTGACCTGGCTCAAGCTTTTCAACAACTGATTGTTGACAATGAAGCTGCAAGGGCCCAGACTATAGTCACCCACAAGGGAGCATTTCAGGTGAATAGGTTACAATTTGGTGCGTGTGTGTGTGTTGCACCAGGAATTTTTCAGCAGTTAATGGAAGAATTGTTTGCTGGATTGGATGGGGTTGTCCCATATTTTGATGATGTGTTGGTGAGGGGGACATCAGCTGAGGACCTACGAAACAAGGTTCGGCAAGTTTTGCTTCGTTTCCGGGATGCTGGCATTCACGTGAAGCAAGAGAAATGCAAGTTTGGAGTTACAGAGGTGACGTTCCTGGGTTACGTAGTGGACAAGAATGGCATCCGACCGACACCAGACAAGGTCAGCGCTATTCATGATGCACCAACACCCA